>ML286441.1:0-125353 GCA_005239495.1 Nicotiana undulata | reverse complement strand
TTCCTCTCGGGGCCATGTGTGTTTCATGCCACCTTCTTTGAGTTTATTGTGTATTGTAAGGTATAGACGGAGCCTTGTCACCGGCAAGTATTGGTTAAGTTCCTAGTATTCGTAGAGGCTCCGTAGACACAATGTGGGTAGTGTACATATGTATTTTGTGTAAGTAATGGTACGGTTTGGAATCGTGATCCACGTTGGTAAATGTTGTATGTATTTTGTAAATGTTTGGTATCATATCTTGGTAATGATAAAAAGCAGAATTAAATTCAAGTTGTAATTTTATGCTTAAGTCTAAATGGTTATTTCACATGAATAATGTATATTGAAATCACGGGGTAACGCGTGGGTTAGGAAAGGCAGTTCCAGGTCCGCTTGACCGGGGTCCTCCGGTTGAGTGCCAGTCGTGTCCCTTGGTTTTGGGGCGTGACAAACATGGTATCAGAGCCTAAGGTTTTAAAGTGTCCTAGGATGTCTCGGAGCTGTGTCTAGTAGAGCCCTTCTTATCGGTGTGTTGTCGACCACATCTATAATTAGGGGGCTACATGGACATTTAGGAATTTCACCCTTCTTTGATACTCCAATCGTGCGATAGAGCTCAAGTTAGGGAGTTAGTTTTCTCTCCAAGCCTTACTCTCAAAACAAGTAATCATGATACCATAATCCGCGAGTTTGAAGCCATGAGGAGGGAATGATCCCACCATTGAGTCCGAAGGGACTGCCAAAGGGCTAGTTAGGAGAATGTATTGAGCTGTGGAGGGATTGGTAGAACGTATCGCTAAGAGGGGAGTGCCCTTGTCCCTATTGATGTCCGTGCACCACCAAATCCTATAGTATATCGGTATGGTACCAACGTGCTCTTGTTGTATATGTACATCCATATTGAAGATCCTTCATAGGCATGGTCTTAATAAATGTTGAGTCACAAACTATTGCATGCACCTACTCTTTGAATGAGATCCAATAGTTCGTGAATCCACCCCACCGCAAATTCTCTTATATACAATCTCTTATGACATCGAGATCTATAATCATGTCCTTGAATTGGGTTGTATCTATAGAATTTCCATTTACAATACACTTTTCTAAACTCTAACAAGGGACTATACCCGAAGTATTTCTCATCAAATGAAGGGGTGAACCATTATCGTATTTTCGCATATATCTTTTCTTGACCCTTTTTCCTAGGGTTTCCGCTTCAATCTGAATGTTGATATAGGTGAAGAACTCTTTTTGTTTCATCATCATCTCTAGTATGGTAGTGCCCTCGTTCTATCTTTGTTGAGGCTTTCATTTTGGCCTAGTGGTCGGAATCGGCAAGATTCTTATTTGCTTGGCGAGAATCTCCCTCTTCTTCGACAGGTTATTTTCTGAATTTGGTCTACTCAATGAATTTTAAACATTATTAAATCTCCATCGAAGCTAGGGTCCGTCGAGCCTCCATGTAGCTGGATCATGCTACTTATTCTTGTTGCTCGTGTTATTCTTGAAGGTTGTCCTTCTTCTGGTTGCAAGGAAGACAAGCATTTCGCTCCTCCTTTGGTTTGCATAATACTTGTTTGAGTGTATATGTTAATTTCTCTATGTTTCTATGAATCAAACTGATTTTGATGTTTGTAGTGGCTTCACTAGTCGTGAAGCTATTGAGTTACTCTTCCCCTAGTTGTTGACCCGTTTCTCAATTCCAATTTCAAGGGCTGAGGGAAGAGCATAATTGTGTCCTTGGTATCCAGAAATACAATTTCTTTTATCAATGGTGATCCACCCATATTCTTTACCAATCCCGCTGAATTCAGAAAACGGGATAAATGTAACAATACCTTTATTTTCTAGCTAACTAGTTTTCGGTCCTCTGATATTACTGGGGTTTTCAATATTCTGACGAACTCCCCCGAGAGTGGGTAATTTCCCTATTTACTATAGACTTCTAATGTACTCAACTCTGTTTAAGCTTGTTGATTCCAAACGGTGCCCTTAGTCGTGCTGCCTTATTATATGTTTCATCTGGTAACTCTCCTTGTGAATCTAATCTTATGCTTTATGGCATCAAAGAGGAAGTCTCATGGCATCAAGGATTGGGACATGTTTCTTTTGTTAGAATAAAAAGATATTGCTCGTACTCCTTGTCGAGAAGGGTCAAATTGTTTGAATTATGATAATAGCATAAGTGGATGAGTTCTTACCTATCCTCATGCTCTTGTGGCATAGAATCCTTGTGCCGCTTATTGTTCGAAGTAAAGTCAAATTCCATGAATTTCTTTTCTGGCCTCGATCGCATCCATGTTGCGAGAGTCCTGCTATTTGAGTTGAACTACATACCTTACACTCGGGGAGATAATTGGTGTATCATATTTGACCACTTCACGGTAGAGCTTATTGTGGTTGGGAAAGGCATAACTGGAATGGATAAATTGTTGTTACCCCATGCATAACATGTCGCCTCCAAAGGATATCTGATGTTGGTGTCTTTGTCGTCCCGAACATGCCCCGCATGCAGCTCATGTCAGGAAAGAACCACTTCTTTTAAATGTGAAAGTCACATTCATAGCATCCACCTCATCTGACAATACTAGTTACCACGATGCTTCATTTATCTGATAATTGATGTCGTCACCAGAAGTAAACAATGTCAGCATCGTTAGTAGAAATCCCCGTGGATCTAAGCATATAACACTAGGAAATGCTCGACTTAGTATTCTAATGGACTCCTGAATAATTCCAGCCCTATCTTGAACTTCGTTGATCCTCATTGTATTAGGTCTATTGGGTATTGAAGGTTCAAACGTGTTGAAGGAAGAAGCATCACCCTGTGATCACGTATATTCGATCGGTAATGTTATGGTCAATTCATGATAGCATACCTTAGAGTAATCATTGAAGGTCACCACAGGTTCAGTTGGGCGTTCGTATAGAGATTTATAATTAATTATGAAAATTATGTGAATTGATAATGAAGGGTACACAAGCGCATTCTCCCCATTAGGTTGCACTAGGTGTATGATGTTTCCCGTAACTGTTCTTCATGTAATTTTTGTTTTCATATGTTTGTGTTTAAGAAGGTAGTGATAAAAGAAGGTTGTGAATCAATTTGATTGAACTATATGATCATGGTAATATCCTATATGATGCATTATTGGCAAGAATCATCTTGGCTTGACTTCATATGGATTGTTGATTGAAATGAAATTATATTCTTGTTGATGAACACCTTTGTGATTTCATTAATGGCTGGTATGGACTATTATGAACACCTGATTGTTTGATTACTATGAAATGATATTCTTGATGGTATGACGTCATGTGATGGAATTGTGGGTTGTTATTGTTACCATGAATTGTAATGTCCGGTGGAAATTATTAAAGGTAAAATTAATGGATAGTTAACTCATGAGAGGTGTCTATTTGTCATCCTTGTTATGTATGTTTGGGAGTTGATATTATTTTTGTGAATGTGTTATGGCAAAGCTTGTATGTCGAGGAGGCCACCTTGAAGGCCGAAAGTGTCGTGGAAGGAAAATATTTTTGCTTGATTGTATATGAATTAGTTTTGACTTGAGAGGTACCATGTAGGTGTTATGATCTAAAATTGTGCAGTCCATGTTCAGGTGTCATTATGATGATGTAGTTTTGTGATGCTGAGAATTTATGTTATGGGTATATACATTGTGATGCTTGTCGAGTTATTGATGAGTTTTTAGGATGGTTTTGGGTGATTCTTTGACAGATGGATAGGCCTAGTTACAAAGGAGATGCTGCCGAAATTTCTGAAAAATTTGGGAGTTAGTCAAAATTTAGGGACTTGAGGTAGGATAGAAAAGAATATATGTTGTGTTAGGTGTTTGTATCAGTCTCTACCTCTCATTCGAGGATGAATGATCCTAAGCGGGGGAGAATGTAAGACCCCGGAAAATTTTGCCAAGCGATATAGGATTTCGAGGTGCCTGGTCGACTAATTATAATATTTTATGTGCTTTAAAATGAATTGTATGTGGTTAATAAGTGTATGAGTCATATAATAAGTAATGTGAGGTCCAAGGGTAAGCCTAAATCTAAGCCAAATGGGAAAATTTCATAATCGGCTAAAATTCTAAATGCGTTTGCACTAGTACTCTCTTTGAAGGATCATATCTAATTGTGTATTAAGTATTATGTGATGAATAACGTATCAAATGAAAGGTCTTTGAGTCTAGTTTCCAACGCTTCAAACCGTTCGTCATTTGGACATTCCTACGCAAAATTATGGTCAAATTACCAAAAGCTGGAAAAACGCGATCATGTGTCGAATCTGCGATCGCAGAATCAAAATGCGATCCGCATTTGTGAAATGCGATCGCAAATCTGGTCGCAGACTGGGCCAGTGTTGCCCAATTTTGGGCAGCGATTCTGCAATTCACTATGCGGCCCGCATGTGTGTTCCGCGATCCATTATGCGATCGCAGACCCTGTTTCGAAGGCTTATTTTTCCTATTTTTATAACCCGACCCCATTTTCATAAATAAGTTTAGGGGCTTCGTTTGGGGTCATTTTCTACTGATTTTAAAGAGAAATGAGAGCATATAGAGAGAGAAAGAAGGGGCCTAACTTAATAATCATCTAAATCTTGCTCAAGTCTTCAAGAATCAAGAAAGATAACCATAGATTGTCTTCCATCCGGGTAAGTTCTACTTCAAAAAATTCCATGCAAGAGGTTAAGAGTTCAAATATGTTGTGAGGGTTAGAAATAGGCCATGCATGTGGGACTAAGTTGTAATATGTGTTACTAAAGAACTAATTTGGGTAGTTCATGTTAATAATTGGGTGAAGAAAGAAGAGATTGCCATTTCTAAACCTTGTAGTCTACTTTACATGTTAGGTGTTTGATGAAATTCCTAAGAGAGTTATTCCATGGGTAATCTTCCTAATTATTAATCGATTTCCGCTATCTCCTTATAGATTGTTATTGCTAGAGGTGTTGGTGAATTGTATAAACTTAAGGAAAAGCTCTTTGAGGTATGTATGGCTAACTTTAACCTTTGTAGAATCCCCTTGTTGGTGTCCGAGCATACGGTATGTGTACTTTGTTTGAGAATATGTGAATTGATTGTTCTAGTGTGTTGAGATGTAAGATTCTATTCTATAATTTTCCTAGTTGATTTCCATACCACCATGCTATATGAGATTGTGAAAATGGTGATTCCTTGTGCTTACTCTATCATGTGCAAAGCTCGTTAACTGTTGAATACCTCGGTATGAATGGATGTACTATCAAACGAAAGAAATGATAACGAATCCAATTGTTGAATGTATCTAAGTGCTAAATGTGGTGAAGTGAATAATGGAAAGGAAATGTGGATTTATCTAATGGAACTATATGTTGATGCTTGTTATATGCCTGAACTTATCAATGTGAAGGAAAGTGGTACTAAATGAGTGAAAATGGTAATGAACTCAATTGTTGAATGTATCCAAGTGTTGAGGGCTGTGTAGTGAATGATGGGAAAGAAAAGTGAATTGAATTGACTAATCTAAATGGTTATGGAGTACCGTACATGACTCACTACTTGGTAGAGATTATTGTGCCTTTGCTTTCATGTGTCTGTTCGGTTGTAATGAATTCATATTCTTGATGATGAGGACCCTTGTGATTGAAATTTTGAGTGTTGTTGTTATTAAATGTGGTTGAATTAATGGTTGATAAAGTCTGTTGTGAGCACATGATTGTTTGGTTGTTATGAAATTCTACTCTTGATGATATGAAGCCTTATGATCGAATTGTGAACTGTTATTGTTGCCATGGAATATGATTGTAATTGTAAGGTGGGATCGGGTTGCGCGCCACAACAGGGGAGATAAGGGTGATATGTGAGAAGTGATAAGGATGGGGATTGTAATTGTCAGGTGGGATCGGGTTGCACGCCGCAACAGGGGAGATAAGGGTGATGTGTAAGAAGTGATAAGGGTGTGATTGAAATTGTCAGGTGGGATCGGGTTGCGCGCCACAACAGGGGAGATAAGGGTGATGTGTAAGAAGTGATAAGGGTGTGATTGAAATTGTCAGGTGGGATCGGGTTGCGCGCTGCAACAATTGTCAGGTGGGATTGGGTTGCACGCCGCAACAGGAGAAATAAGGGTGAGATGTGAGGAGGGACAAGGATGGAATTGTGATTGTGATTGTGTTGATGTGAGAATTGTGGAACATCCATTGTGTTTCTCTCTATATCTTTGTGCAGTGATTGTGTGACTCTCTGTCTGTATCTTGCTTGTGCATTGTTGAGTTTACTTAGAGTAAGTTTGTTCATACATACTAGTAATGTGGGCTCTTGATGTTGGTTGTTTCCATTTTCTGTGCAATGCTTGTGAGTTCTATTACTGTCTCTTATCTGTGTATTGCTTGATTGTACTTGGGATAAAGTTTGTTCATACATACCAGTACAATTCAAATGTACTGACGTCCCTTTTGCCGGGGGCGCTACATTCTTATGATGATTGTAGGTGGTTCCATAGCAGGTAATTCAGCCCACCGACAGTAGTGCCTCCTCTCCATTTCGTCAGCTGCATTGGTGAGCCCCACTTCCTCTCGGGGCCATGTGTGGTTCATGCCACCTTCTTTGAGTTTATTGTGTATTGTAAGGTATAGCCGGGGCCTTGTCTCCGGCAAGTATTGGTTAAGTTCCTAGTATTCGTAGAGGCTCCGTAGACACAATGTGGGTAGTGTACATATGTATTTTGGGTAAGTAATGGTACGGTTCGGAATCGTGATCCACGTTGGTAAACGTTGTATGTATTTTGTAAGTGTTTGGTATCATATGTTGGTAATGATAAAAAGCAGAATTAAATTCAAGTTGTAATTTTATGCTTAAGTCTAAATGGCTATTTCACATGAATAATGTATATTGAAATCACGGGGTAACGCGTGGGTTAGGAAAGGCAATTCCAGGTCCGCTTTACCGGGGTCCTTGGGTTGAGTGCCGGTCGTGTCCCTCGGTTTTGGGGCGTGACACCAAATCTCCAGCCCCTCAAACTTCCTCCATTGCGGACGCAGGACTCTCTTCGTGTTCGCGAAGAATAAAACTAAATACAGCAACAGCAACAGCTTTTCATCTCAAATGGACCCGAAACCACCCCGAAACACAGCTGAGGCCCCCCGGGACCCCGTCAAAATCACACGACTCAGTCCCATAACATCCCTCAGACTTTCTCGAGGCTTCAAATCATATCAAACAACGCCGAAATCACGAATCACACCGAAATTCAACTTTATGAACTCGGAAATTTCCAACTTTCACACTCGATGCCGAAACCCGCCAAATCATCTCCGATTGACCTCAAATTTTGCACGCAAGTCATATTTGACATTACGGACGTGCTCCAACTTTCGGAATCGCATTCCAACCCCGATATCAAAATCTCCACTTCCGGTCGGATTCTTCAAAAACCTTCAAATTTCTATCTTTAGCCAAATGGCTTCAAAATGACCTTCGGACATCCGAATTAACTTCCGATCGCGCCCCCAACTCCAGAATCACCATACGGAGCTATTCCCAAACAGACATCAACATCTGTGAAATGCGCTTTAAGCCAAACTTAGGAATTTCCTTCAAAATGCTAACTTCCACATTATACGCCGAAATGCTCCCAGGTTATCCAAAACCCGATCCGGACATACGCCCATGTCCGAAATCATCATACGAACCTGCTGGAACCTTCATATCCTGATTCCGAGGTCATTTACTCAAAATTCCAGTCTTACTCAATTTCTTCAACTTAAGGCTTCTGAAATGAGAGTTTTCCTTTCAATTTAACTCTGAACTTCCTGAATTTCAACTCTGACTATACACACAAGTCACAATACTCGAAATGAAGTTGTTCGTGACTCCCAACTGCTGAATGACGCGCAGGATCTCAAAACGACCGGTCGGGTCGTTACATTCTCCCCCACTTAAACAGACGTTCGTCCTCGAACGTGCCAGGAGCTGCCCCAGAATTACCTGGAATCACTGTTTAACACCTCGTGCACCGGCCCGTGCTACCACAACCCGGTTGAGCACATAAGCTTGATCAAATCTGAAGATATCCTCCTTTATTCATACAATAAGCTCCGAACTTAGTTCTAACATCTGAAATTCTCTGCCAGGCCTGTTTCTAACATTTGAACACCGAATCAACTACCACTCGAGGCACCAGAACACAACTGCAGGCCCTTGCTGAATTAGCACCATACACTACCTGATCCATTGTCTGACCACAATGACGCTCTCTGGATCTTAATAGCCAAAATTCTGCGACCTTGATGCTCTCAAGGCACCTTATAAGTTACATTCATACATCCTGCTATAATGCTGACGATACCACCACAACGGAGGAAATGTGTAGAAATTCCTAACCAACTGCAGAGTTAACTAAACGTTGAATTCCTTCCTCCTGACTAAGATCATCATCACACTACAACAAATGATGGTGATTGTCCTGTAATATACTGGCATAGTCTTATCACACCGATCCCAGATTTATAATTTTCGCCTCACTCAGTATGAACTGCTCAGACAACCAATCACCCCAAACACGGCTATTAGCCTCACACGATGCCACAATGTGCCAATAGGCCACAATTCGAACACGACACATAAAGAAATGACTCCGGAAGGGACTGCTAACCTCACGCAACTTATATGAACTTTCCTCAGAAAATTACGAAGTAAAACACAAGAATAATCATTATAGGAGTCTTGCTCAACATCACACTGTTGCGGCGCGCAACCCGATCCAAATAACATACCCGTGGTGGCGTGCCACCCAATCCCATCATAGAATTTACATAAAGAAATATATACACAGAGCTGAATTGCTCGCTAACACAATTTACTGACATCGGTAACAAGCATGCTGAGCGCATAATACCATTCTGGGGAGACTGATAGGGCCATATGCCACAAACTCAAGCACCACTGAGGTGCGATATATAATCTGAATCTCAAGAGCAATTCTGCTCACTTAACCTCATCGCTACGCGGAACCTCAACACATAAGAAATTATCAAGCTGTTTCACCACTCACACAGCACAATCACAATATCACATGAATTTGACGAAGAGGGGACAACACCTGATATCCCAATGCCCCTCCTTGAGGAGTGCCATACTGAAATTAACACCTCTGACTCGCATGCCGCCCAAAATCTGGTTTAAGTCCATTCACTCACTTCAAGCCGATTCTACTCGCATTGAACTAGGTTGATAGCCTTACCTGGGTCCAAATAACCCTCTTTCTTTTCTTACACACACGAGGACAACCATCATATCCGAGGTAAACACCCCACAGTCCACAACCAACTGAGCCGAACCCCTCCCAGGCATACATTCTCAAATAAGCAATATTACACTTCCTTATACTTGGTCTAATTCTTCAACAAATTAGGTGACTACATGCCACACTTATTCAATCTTCCCGCGGTCATGCTCTCACGGCCTTCCACACAAGGCAGCAAGTCTGCACATCCTTACTCCTAATCCCACAAATGCTGCAAGACAAATCAAGAACCCATAACCAGGATACAAAGCCTCTTTCCTCAAACACCAATCTCAGGTGACCCAGAAGACAATACCAGCTTACTCTAAACATTCAAATACTTTGCCCTTTCTCCTCCGAGCTCATGACATCCTTGTTAACACCGAACCGCAATATCGATTCTTACTTCCAGTTACATACCGCTTATTGCACATAACATGCCAATTTGGAGTAGCATAGGAAGTTCCATCATAACTCCTGAACCACTAACAGGGTGAACACTTCATCATATATAGAAACCTTTTATTTGCTTCAATTAATGAGAACCATAACAACACACAAGTGAGCTCTCACAATCACAATACATGCAAATCCTTAAGTAGTGGTCTGAACCACCATAAACCTTCCGGGATCCGCCTACACCTGAAAGACCATAGCACTTGAATGCTTCCAAATGAAATCTATTACGACGGCCGACGAGACCCACACACATCTGCACAAACCATACACGTACTCAATCATACCAAAGGAACTGATCACTGTCGTACATGCGACGTTCAATCATGGCTAACCAATCCATATTCTTTTAATCATCTTTAATTGCCTCGGGATAATAGTAACTTCTTTCAACTCATAGAAACTGAACCCTCACTCATCTTGAGTGACCTGGATTCGCGAGACCATGCTGCCTAAATTTCGCAACCCGTCTCACAACCTCTTGGTAATCTTTCTACAACCCGGAGTTTATTTCTCTCACTCCTCCAACACTAACCTGCGTGCTAAAAATGACATAGAATACTCAAACTATTTTCCTTCTTCTCAGAGATTATACTGAAAAAGTTCGATTCTTAATCACATTGTTGCTTAAAACCCTTAAACACCACAGTCTCTAGCTTTCAAATTCGCTAGGACCGCTACTGAGAGTCACCCACTCTGACTGGACCCGAATACAATCAACCCCAAGGATCTTCTAGCATATGAATATGCTCTCAATGAAGCACGTGACTAAGTCACTTCCCTTACAACTTGCCTATGCCTTAAGCACACATTCTAAATTTTCCAAAGCCTAGCCCTGGTCCAATAGGACCAACTTCGCACATTTATCGAATGCCATGCTCAATTACCGCTATACTTCTCCCCCTTAGCTGTAACAACTTGCCAATATGCCGACAATCCGCAACTCCATGAGGACACAATCCTACGACCCAACTGCAGGTGGCAGGACTCCCCCACTTATCCCGAAGCTACTTCTTGCACCGCTCTAGACCCTGCTGAGATCCTCTCTCCTTTGTTGACATGACCTTGTTTCACCAATCCATCCAATTCTTCCGAAGTCTCCTGTTAGCCTCCCTTAAATATTTGAATTTTCTAACACCATTCACACATTCTACCTCCTACCGACTAGCCACTAGGACTCCGCACAAAACTTACCATCCCTACAACCGCTAACCTACTCACAGAAGACAACCCACCCGATGAAACTAGCCAACTGACACCTACCATTATGCTGTGATTCTCACTTTCTACAATATCAAGACCCCCATCCTAAGCTTGTTCTCATTCACCAGATTTACCAGTCCGTCCGCTTCTCAGGGACATCTACTGAATGCACCACGATATCCTCAAATTCACCTGCCATATCGCATCCTTCCTTATCACTAATAATCTTATCTTTGTTGCATCTTGCCTTCCGCCGAATAACCAACATTTCGGTTTAAGCTTGTGGACCTACTCCCTGTCCGCAAAATTTCTCAAATCACTTCGATTCCTCCTCAAGGAAGGCCATTGCCTTACCACTGAACTCATAGGCTATACTGCCACTTCTTACTTAGTTGAACTCATTCCTTTAAGCAACTCCCCGACCTCCGTCTCTGACGCTGGGCGTTTAGAGATTTAGCCGCTACCTGACACTTCTCACATGACCTCCTACATCGCATGCTTCTCAATTGTGGCCTCAATTCAATATCACTCTCTGTAGCTCTTGAACCAGCATATCACCACGACTTCAAATTCTCTGATGATCATATTTCTTAAGTTGCCTTCATTAAAAGCGCTCATTCCATACTTTAACCACCGCACACCACGGTCTATAACAGCTGCTTCTTCATCACCGCTTCACAGCACTCTAACCCCATGCAACCGAAGAGCTATAACACCGGCAAATTTAACATGTCTTATTCGATCAAACAACGATACCACAACACTGGTGAATACTACACCTTGTTCGATAGCACCAAGCTTACTACTTTATCAATCCGAACCGGACCGTTCATAGTCCAAGTGCCTTTCCTCCGCCGGAACTAAAATACTGAAATCTCGAAACCACGCCCTGAGAAGACCTCCCTTCAAGTCATTCATTTCCCCTACATATGGGCAAACATCCTATCAACACCGCGCGATATCCAATCGTAAGCATCATAACAACCTGATCATAGCCTCAAGGTCCTCTGAAACACAATTACTGAGCTGAAACAACATATTATTCTCCTGCAGGGCAACAACAACAACCCCAACCAACTGCACATGGAAAACATCTCGCACCATATCCGTAGCACCATTTCAATTCCTCAAATCCTCAAATCCTCGAATCATATCAAGAGCTTTACGACGTATAATATTGAGTAGGAAGAAACATAGGCATAAGCCTTAATGGAATCAAATCGCACGATGAGGAATCAAGAAGGGAATTACTCCTACAACCATGTAGCCTCTCGAAGATAAGTACAGACGTCTCCATACCGATCCGCAAGACTCTACTAGACTTGATCATGACTAGTGAAACCTAAGGGAACCTAGTGCTCTGATACCACGTTGTCATGACCCAAAACCTATGGGTTGTGATGGTGCCGGACACCACTGTCGGGCAAGCCAATTCCTTAATTCGTACAAATACCTTCCTATTTAAAAAAATTCAAAATCGTTGCCTTTATTGCATTTCACAATCAAATAAATAAACTATTGTAGATTTAAATACGACGGAAGGTGCCTTTAATTCAATAAAACAAGACTCAACACATCCCCAGAACCCGGTGACACAAGTACATGAGCAGTTTATAAGAATTTATTCAATTATACAACTATTGTCCGGGGAATAAATGGGACAAAGGAAACAAAGATACAAGTAAAGATATGGAAAGAACGAGACTCTGTCAACTGCGGAATGCCTCCGGATGAATGCAACCCGAGCAAGTCTCCGAATCAACTTCTAAACTATGAAGGTACTTGTGCAACAAAATGCACAGAAAGTGTAGCATGAGTACATATACATATATGTACCCAGTGAGTATCCCTTCTAAACTCGAAGAAGTAGTGACGAGAGGTCGACTAGATACTCACTAAGGTCCAGCAACCTAATATAAAATGAGGTATGGCTAAAGCAATAGGCATGTGAAGCAGTAAACCGCAAGTATATGAACACCTAATGTAACACAAGTAAGAACCCCAAGTACGTATTTCTCTTATTAAACAATACCTGCCAATCCAGTCTTATGTGATCCAGCCTCAAGTGTACATATACCGACACGGACAAGACAACAACATATACCGACACGGACAGGACAACAACATATACCGACACGGACAAGACAACCGACGGGAGTCCTAAGGTAGGTCATACGGATTGAGGTCATAAGCTCCCCACGATCGCGAATCATACCTGTGACTCGTGTGCTGAATCGATAATAATAATAAGCTCCCCACGATCGCGAATCATACCTGTGACTCGTGTGCTGACTCGATAGTAATAAGCTCCTCACGATCGCGCATCATGCCTGCGACTTGTGTGCTGACTCGATAATAATAATAAGCTCCCCACGATCGCAAATCATACATGCAACTCGTGTGCTGACTCGATAATAATAAGCTCCCCACGATCACGCATCATGCATGTGACTCGTGTGCTGAATCGATAATAATAATAAGCTCCCCACGATCGCGAATCATACATGCGACTCATGTGTTGACACGATAATAATAAGCTCCCCACGATCGCGCATCATGCCTATGACTCGTGTGCTGACTCGATAATAATAATAATTACATATAGGTACCTAGGGGTACCGACTCGACTGTGAACTCAACAAGATTGTGTCAATATCATATCACTGATAGCCATTTAGAATTTACATCATCATCTTTTTACCTTTCCCATGTCATTTCAACAATAAACATAATTTATAACACATACAATGGTTCAAATCAGGCACAGAATGGCATGCTCGTGGGTCCTACGGCTACCCGACATAGCAATATAGTCTCCACGTACGAACTCTCATCACTTGGTACGTACGCGGCCCCCTCAACACGTACACATAGCAAACAAGGAACCCACGGGGACATTTCCCCCTTACAAGTTTGGAAATGAGACTCACCTCGACGAAATCACCCCTCGGACCAAGGATCGGATCAAGGATGCGCCCGAATCTCTGAAATCTACTCTCGACGGCTCGCAACTAACCAAATATAGAATAATCAATTCATTTTAAGTTCAAAGAAGGAGAATTAACAAGGAAATCCCAAAATTAGGTGTTCTTGAAGAAACTTAGAATTTCGACCCCGGGCCCACTCGTTCGGATTTCAAAAATTCTTGAAGGATTAAATTACCCGAAGCCTTACTAATTAAATCACACATTTTACTCAATTATTCATGCTCAATTCGTGCCTAAAATTCAAATTTCTAGTTTTCTTCCAAATTTTCCCTAATTTTGATGTTCTAATCCATATAATAATCTTGTATCTAACTTGAAATGAGTAGGAGTAACTTACCTTAACATAGATGACGAAAATCCCTTCTTGAAGCTCCTCCAAAATTGTCCATGGCTATGAAGAAATGAAGAGAATGACCAAAATCCCGGTTTTCAAAAAAACACTGCTCAGCGACCCTTCTTCGCTAATGCGGCAAGACCCTCGCGTTCGCGAAGCACAATTTTGCTTCAGCCCCAATTTCTTCTTCGCGTTCACACCCTACACTTCGCGTTCGCGTAGGCCAAATGGCCCCCTGACCCCCAGCTCTCATTCCTTCTATGCGTTCGCGTACCAGCCTCGCATTCGCGTAGATAGCCCAGGCGAAACCTTCGCGTTCGCGTCTACCAGCACGCGTTCGCGAAGGCCAAATCTCCAGCCCCTAAAACTTCCTCCTTCGCGGACGCGAGTCTCTCTTCGCGTTCACGAAGAATAAAACCAGATACAGCAACATCAACAACTTTTCATCCAAAATTGACCCGAAACCACCCCGGAACACACCTGAGGCCCCCCAGGACCCCGTCCAAATCACACAACTCAGTCCCATAACATCCATCGGACTTTCTCGAGGCTTAAAATCATATCAAACAACGCCGAAATCACGAATCACACCGAAATTCAACTTTATGAACTTGGAAATTTCCAACTTTCACACTCGATATCGAAACCCGCCAAATCATCTCCGATTGACCTCAAATTTTTCATGCAAGTCATATTTTACATTACAGACCTGCTCCAACTTTCGGAATCACATTCCAACCCCGATATAAAAATCTCCACTTCCAGTCGGATTCTTTAAAAACCTTCAAATTTCTATCTTTAGCCAAATGGCTTCAAAATGACTTTCGGACATCCGAATTCACTTACGATCACTCCCCCAACTCCAGAATCACCATACGGAGCTATTCCCAGACTCGAAATCCCAAACGGACATCAACATCTCTGAAATGCGCTTTAAGCCAAACTTAGGAATTTCCTTCAAAATGCTAACTTCCACATTATACGCCGAAATGCTCCCGGGTTATCCGAAACCCAATCCGGACATATGCCCATGTCCAAAATCATCATACAAACCTGCTGGAACCTTCGAATACTGATTTCGAGGTCATTTACTCAAAATTCCAATCTTACTCAATTTCTTCAACTTAAGGCTTCTAAAATGAGAGTTTTCCTTTCAATTTAACTCTGAACTTCCTCAATTTCAACTCTGACTAAACACACAAGTCACAATACTCAAAATGAAGTTGTTCGTGACTCCCAACTACTGAACGACATGCGGGATCTCAAAACGACCGGTCGGGTCGTTACACTCATTATGTACAAATTCACATATTTTCTAACCAATGTTTGAGTTAAAACCAATTCCTTTTAGGTGATCTTAATCATCCTTAATTCTAACATGTTTCTTTCAAAGTGATCTGTACTTAGAGCTTTTGTGAAGATGTCAGCTATTTGCTTATCAGTAGCACAAAATTGACAATGATTAAACCCTTTTCATAGTTGTCCGTCAAAAAGTGATGCCTAACATTTGTGTGTTTAGTTCTTCTATGATGAACTTGGTTCTTGGTCATACTAATTGCACTAGCGTTATCACACAAAAAAAAGGGACACAACCTTTATTAATTACAAAGTCCATTAGATGTTATTTAATCCACAACAATTGAGCACAACATAGGACAACAACAACATACTCAGCTTCAGCAGTAGATAAGGCCACAAAACATTGCTTTTTGGTGGCCCAAGACACAAGACATGGGCCAAAAAAGTGTACCATACATAAGGTGCTCTTTCTATCCATAAGAAAACTTACATAATCAACATCAGCATATCCCACTAAGTTAAATTACTACCTTTTGGATACCATAGACAAAAGTCAGTGGTGCCTTTTAGGTATCTCAAGATCCTCTTTATAGCAATCAAGTGAGACTCTTTTGCATTTTCCTAAAATCTAGCACAAACACCTACACTAAAAACAATGCCAGGTCTGCTAACAGTGAGATATAACAAAGAGCCAATCATTTTCCTATACAACTTCTGATCAACAGATGAACCAGGTTAATCTACATCTAATTTTGTAGTTGTTGCTATAGGAGTGTCAATTTCTTTGGAATCTTCTATTTTAAACATTTTAAGCAACTCTTTTACATAATTTTGCTGATGGATCATAGTTCCATTTGAATTTTGTTTAATTCTTAAACATAAATATAAATTAAGCTCACCCATCATACTCATTTCAAATTCACTAGTTTTGCAAATTCTTTATTTAATTTATCAGTAGTTGCTCCAAAGATTATATCATCAACATATATCTGAACTACCAAGATATCTTTACCTTTTTCATTCAAGAATAAAGTATTGTAATTTTACTTCTTTTATACACATGATAGTGTACACATGATCAAGACATTCCTTGCTTTCAAAGCCCAGAGGTTGCTTGAAAACACTTTCTCATTTTGATGATCATTGAGGAAGGCACTCTTGACATCCATTTGATGGAGAGTGAATTCCATGTAAGCAATAAAGGCTATAAGGAGTCTAATTGCTTCCAATCTTGCAATTGGAGCAAAACTCTCATCATAGTCTATGCTCTCCTCTTGACTATATCCTTGAACCACCAATCTTGCCTTGTTTCTTGTAACTGTTCCATCTTCGTCAAGTTTGTTTCTAAAGACCCATTTTGTGCCAATTACTGTCTTTTCTTGGGTCTTGGTACCAACTGCCAAAATTGACTTCTTTCAAATTGGTTGAGTTCATCTTGCGGTGCATTCACCCAGCCTGCATCTTGCAAAGCCTCAGCAACATTTTTAGGTTCAATAAGAGATAAACAAAAGCATCAAAAGCACAAAGACTCTTCAAACGAGATCTGGTTTTGATTCTAGAAGTTGGATCAGTAATTATGTTCTCAACGGATGAGAACTTTGATACTTGTAATGTTTCACAACCAGCTAGTTTCCCCTAGATGTTCCTTCATTATTTTGTTGTTGAGGAATAGGTTCATGGACATGTTCCTTCGAGGTTTGAGGATCAGTTCCTCTTTGTTCAGTTCCTCCCGTCAAGTTGCCCTAGTGATAGGACATGTTCCATCACATGTTCCTTTCTCTGGTGCAGCTTCAGTCTGGGTTGTGGTTTCATTTGAGTTTCTTACCAGACCAATTGCTTCATCATCATGTTCCTACCTCTCAGAAATGATAATATCAGTTTCGTCAAAAATCACATGTACACTTTCTGCTACACACATAGTTCTTTTGTTATAAATCTTATAAGCTTTATTATGTGTAGAATATCCCAAAAATATTCCCTCATCACTTCCGGGATCAAACTTACCTAGGGAGTCTTTACCATTATTGTGCACAAAGAACTTGCATCCAAATTTCCTAAGATAGGATATATTTCGCTTTCTCCATTTAAGTAACTCATAGGGTGTATTCTCAACAATAGGTCTAGTCATGCACCTATTTATGATGTACCATGCAACGTTCACAGCTTCTGCCCATAAACTATAGGGCAGTTTATTAGAAAGAAGCATAGTCCTAGCCATTTCTTCCATTGTCCTATTATTTCTATCAACTACCCCATTTTGTTGTGGAGTCCTAGGATCAAAATAATTATGATTTATTCCATGCTCATCACAAAATTAATCAAATATAGCATTCCCAAATTCAGTACCATGATCAAACCTAATTGATGCAAGTGATTACCTAACTGTTTATGAGTTTTTTCTAACCGAAGAAGTGAACATGTCAAATGCTCCATCTTTATATGTTAAAAATAATGTCCAAGTAAACCTAGAGTAATCATCAACAAGTACAATAACATGTCTCTTACCACCTAAACTCAATATTCTCATTTGTCCACAAAGATCCATATGGACTAGTTCCATCGTCCTGGTGGTGCTGACCACTTTCTTAAAAGAGAATCTTACTTGATTCCCCTTGCACAAGCCTCACAAACTTTATCTTCCTTGAACCTAATGTTAGGAAGACCTATCACCAATTTCTTGGAGACTAGTTTGTTGAGTTGACTTAGAATGGCATGTCCAAGTTTCTTGTGCCAAAGGAGGAGATCATTATCCAGCACACTTAAGCAAGTGAGTTGATTATCTGAAAGTTTGGACAGATCCACAACATATATGTTGTTCACTCCTTTTCCCTGCAAAACTATCTTGTCAGTGGTAAGATTAATCACAAAGCATTTTGTTAAGGTGAATGCTACCATTTTGCCTCGATCACACAATTGTGATACACTTATTAGACTATACTTCACTCCATCTATCAAGTAGACATCTCAATAGAGTGAGAATCAGTCTTACCCATCTTTCCAACCACAATGATCTTACCTTTTTTTTCATTTCCAAAGGAGACATTACCTCATTTAAGGTCCTCAAGTGAAAGAAATTGGTTCTTGCTTCTTGTCATGTGCTTTGAGAAGCCACTATCCATGTACCACATTTGGTTGATCCCCTTTACTTGGACCCGCAAAAAGAAATCAGGCGTTAGTCTTAGGAACCCAAACTAGTTTGGGTCCCTTTCTATAGGCAAAATGATGAATTAGATTCTTTTTAGCCCAACTTGGTAGCTTATTCTTTCCTTGAACAAATTCGTTGTTCTTTTGACTTGCCTTTTATTTTGCAGTGCATCCAATTTTATAGTGACATGTTTTACTATAGTGGGTGCAAATCTTGTTCTCAGGAAGTGTGAGGTACTTGATTTTGGGATCCCACTTAGGTGTCGGGTTCCCAAAGCCAAGTCCTCTTCTATTGCTACTATGGTGTTCTTATATCCATGAAAGTGCATTGGAGGATCTGTTCCATTTACAGCATCTGTCTAGCTCATGCTTGACCTTGCTTAGATCCTCCTTTAGAATTCTTACCTATTCATCTTTCTTGTGCAGCTCATCCTTCATTTTTCCTACATTTTCTTCTAAAGTGTGTTGTGTGTGATCAATTGTATTTTTGAATGTTCCTAGTTTCAGTTTTAGATTTTCAGATCTAAGCTTTAGGACAATTGAGTCAAGTTCATGAACCTGGTTCTTCAACACAGTATTTTCAATTACAGTTTCACTAACCCTAAGTTCCAGGTTTTGCACTTAGCCTTAAAAATCACACATTATATAGACAACTGTTCCTTTTTGTTATTTACATCCTCAGATTCATCAATTAGCTCCAATAGTAACTCAAATAACCTTTCTTTAGAAAAAAAATGTAATCTTGTCTTTGAGATGAAGTACACTTACCTCAATTTCTTCATCAGATTCTCAAATGGCTATAAGGGCTCGTTCATCATCATCTGAGCTTTCTTCCCAAGCAGCGACCATAGCCTTGGTTGATCCTTTTTTGTTGCTTTTCTTGGGTTGAACATGTTCCTTCTTCCTATTCCTTCGTTCAGCTCTTTCCTTCTTCCATTCAATTTCCTACAAAGGACATTACTTGATATCAGTCTTTTCACACTTGTAGCAGCCATCATTGGTTTGCTTCTCAGAAGCTTTTGACTTGCAATAGCTTCCACTTCTTGAAGAACCCTTTCCCTTCCTCAAGTACATTTTGAATTCCTTGGTGATCATATCCATTTTCTCATCTTCCAGATCAGAACCTTCAGTGATTCTGAGTGCCAAGCTCCTTTCCTCGTGAGGTACATCCATATTTATGGTTTGTCTCCTAAGTTCATAGGCTGTAAGATTTCCAATTAATTCATCAAGTGTGAGAGTGGAACTATTCTCTAATTCCTGGATGGCAGTGATTTTGCTCTCCTAAGTGATAGGCAAAACCCTAGTCTGTATCTTCTTGACTCTATCTTCTTCAGAAATAATCCTTCCAAAAGATTTTAGCTCATTTGCCATTGTAGTGAACCTTGTGCATATTTCTTGGATGGCTTCTCCTTCCTTCATACCAAAGTTCTCATACTGAGATTACAGTATAGTTCCTCTAGATTTCTTCACCTGAGGTGTTCCTTTGTGAGCCACTTGCAGTGTATCCCAAATTTTCTTAGCAGTGACACGGCTTTGGATTCTGCTGTACTCACCTGGACCAAGTCCACAAACAAGTCATTTTCTGGCTTTAGCATTCTTCTCCCACTTCTTTAAGTCCTCAGTAGTGCAATTTGCTCTTGTCTTTTGCACATCTACTCCTTCAGCATTTTTCTTCAAGGTAGTTGTCGCCCTCTTTTTCCTCGCGGAGTCCGGATTTCAACATTTTGGGACAACTCGCTTCTTTTTGGGAAGGGGTATGGAAATTGAAGAGTCGAAACCTTACGTATTTAAGGTGCGTTAGGGCACCTAATGCAGATAACTCATAAAATCGATTTACGTTACCAGATATTGGGTAAGGACTTGAAATTACCTTGAGGGGAAGGTGTAAGGAACCCCTCGAGGTCCACAACGGTGGGTCCCGGCCAAACTCATTTTGTGAATTAGTCATTAAGGAAATAAAACAGTTTAAACACAAAGGATTCATTAAAAACGGGAATAAAGGGGGTCCTAGGTTTATTAGCCTATAGGATCACTTCTGTGAAATACCCGGTAAACTTTACTCAAATAGAGGTGTTACGCGTGGCATTGGCGCACATGTCATCATATCATTTACTACCCAATTACCCTCCCCTTTATGGTTATATAAGCGATTCTAATTAAATGCGTACTCTATCTGTGCATTACTCGTCCCTTGCATATGGTCCTGGAGGTGTTTAGGACCTCTATTCAATACGGTTCTAGACTAACCTATGGAACTTAAAAGGATAAAACTAAGCGTCAAGCAATACAGATAGGACTGTCATATAAAGGGAGCAATTAAGGGCTCATATTTACCTCCACATATAAACAAGCAATAGCACATCTCAAGCAACAATTTTAAAACACTTTAAAGTCCTATAAGAGGATATCTAGGTGAGCATAAAAAATAGAATATATGCAGCATTTTGTTAAGGCGAGGCAGTGGATACCTAATCAGTTTGCCTACTGATTTTATGGCTTCCTAAATCTGGGCAATTTACAAACAGTCAAACAGAAATACAGTTTTACAATTTTAGGATATTAGTTGTCATATAGGCTTGCCTAGGTGAGGATCAGCAGTATCCTATAAACATGATATCTAATCGTTAATCAAAACCAAAATAAACCAATGATCGATTTTTAAATGGACAGATTTTATTAATTAGACCCTACATGCGTGTTGTCTAGGTGCTAAATAACCACAAACCTCACAGAGCCGGTTTTACAGGTTCATCTCTATAAGCATGATATCTAAGTGTTAAGACTGTTTTATGCATATTCCTTATGGGCCTTATGATGAAAATGATTTTATACGATTTAACTATGGGCATGATATCAAGGCGAGTGCAAATAAAGTCCTAGAACATGATTTCTAATGCGCATGAACATGATTATTAAGGCAAAATTGATAAATAAATCGGAAACAGGATATCTAACGCAAATGTGAGTATGCAAATTTTTAGAGAAGTGGAAGTTTAGAACAAATAATATGATGAACCTATAAGCATGTTTTCTAGTGCACACAATCCCGTAAGCCTGGTTTCTAATGCGTATAGATAGTCATAACAATCCTAGAAGCATGATTTCTACCAGATTACCACAAAACGATATGTAAAAGTCCCTCCCATTTTACTAATATCCCCAACATCTGGTTTTTACAAGAATTATTGTTACAGGCCAAATGTAAATAAATTACATAAATGAAAGCACTATACTATAGGAAGCCTGGATAGGCCAAAAAGTAAACAAGGAAAACCAAGTCAGAAGTGCCAACATCTCATAGTATCCAAGAGGGTATCCTGGTGCGTCAAAGTTCCCAAAGGCCTCAGGGACCCCGGGAAATGCTCACACCAAGAATCCTTTAAATAAAACAGATTTTTGTGTGCATAAGTATGGAATAGCCAGCCCCCGTGTGTTAGAGTTCGGAGGAGTCTCATGGACTCCTTGGCAGTGCTCACACTGGAGGGGCAGGACCCTAGATATTCTAAGAGTAGGAGTGGAAAGTAGTGCTTGAAAATAGTAGTTTTAAGAAAATAGTTTAAAAGTAAAACAGTTTGGAAGTAAAACAGAGTTATTGCAGCACTCTAAGTTCAAACAAAGATTTTCAGCAATCAAACAAGATCACAACCATTTCAAAGCAAAGCTTCATATTGCCAGATTTAGCTTAATTCATGAATTAACACTAGGTGGGCATACAATATGCAGGGAACATACAACTACACATATACGGGGTAGCAGGGGTTAGGAACATAGAAATCCTTATTCAGGAGCACATGAAAACTATCAGGAGTAAAAGCATGTTGATTAACACAAAGCAAGTTGACATATTATAAAATCCAGATTCCATAGCACTACAAGGACCTAATGGCGCTGATTAGAAGCAATAGACAACAAACACATAAGTTGAAAAGGCCAGATTACATAGCACTGGGTAGGGCATAGGAACAGGAGTAATCATGCTGACTTAAAGAAGTAGGCAGGAAAGACATAGAACTAATTGCAGGAGTAGTAATGTTGGTTAAAAGGAGTGAGACAGGAAAGACATAGAACTAAATGCAGGAATAGTCATCATGATTAAAAACAGTAAGACCTAAGTACAGAAGTAATCATGTTTACTGCAATCAAAAGACATGGGAGACATAAGTTCAATTACATAAGTAACCATACTAATTGAATTCACATAAAAGGAAGAAGAAATCATGCTAATTGTGAGCAATAAACAGGGAAGGTATAGAAGTCTAGCCTCATAAAAGTATTCATGCTACTTAAGGTCAATAGACAGGAAAGGCAGGATCTTGACTACACAGAGGTGATTATGCTAATTAAGATTTACAAACAGGTGGACAAAAGTGTAAACTACAGAACTAAACATAATGATTGAAAGCAATAAATAGGAAAAGGTAGAGGTTTAGATGCAAGAGCAAACATACTACTTTAAAGCAATAACATGAAAGCAGAAGTTTAAATGTAGAAGTAAGCATGTTGATTAAAAGCAATAAACAGGAAAGATGGAAGCTTAAACATAGAAGTAAACATGCTGATGATAAGAAATAACAAGAAAGATAGAAGTCTTTGTATAGAGGTAAACATGTCAATTGAGATCAAAAAACAAGAGAAGGCATGGATTTGGCTACAAAGAAATAGTCAGGGCAATGAACAGGAAAACACATAGATGTAGCTTCAATGCGTGTGAAAGGATATTAAGAGGGGAGATATACAAGTTAAAGACAGCAAACAGAAGATGAAAATGTGCAGTACCCAGGGGTCTAGCCTTGGCTTTCAGCCGGCTAGAAAATGTAGTAAATACAAGTAACAACAAGATGAAAGTGTTTGAGTGAGTTTCTTTATAAATTGTGTTTGTGTCCTCAGAAGAGTCAGAATGAGGGTCATATAGCACTTAGTGAGGTAAAACAAATAAGGTAAAGAGGAAATCACAGTTCGTAAAATAAGGGTAATAAAAAAAATCAATCAGCCAATTAGGGAGTCAATTCATATAGAGAAATCCGGAGGAGACCCCTTAATATGGGGAGGGCCAATTAACGGTACAAAACTATGGCTCAAATAAGGCAAGAAATCAATCTCATACCACATAGGAGTCAATCAAATCCCCAAACCATATTGATAGCTTAATTAAGGCAAGTATAACTAATCAAGGTCACAAAAATTAAAATAGGTAAAATCACAGAAAATATTGATTTTAATAGGGAAATATGATTCGAATCCCAAATAAAAATCAATCAGTATATTGGGTTGGCAGAAATAAACAAATACGGGGAAAAATTACTAAAATAACTAGTGTGGGAAACAGAAAGACCTAGGGTTAAGCATATACAAAAAAATCAATCAAACCAGTAGAGAAATAATCAGATTCAACACTTGAAAGTTTGAAAATCGTTTGAAGAGAACTTAGGACGAACCCTAGTTCTTAGAAATCACCGAAATTAAATAATGATAAGGAAAATAAAGAGTTTTTTCGAAGAAAATACCAAATAATATTCAGAACGTTTCAGATTTACAGGGATATGAACAGACCCAAGTAGTCATGAGATTAAGGTTTTCGAAAATGACAGTGGTGAATGAAAACTGGGTTTAAAACACTAGATGTGAACCATAAATAGGAAGAGAACAGTACTCTCAAACGAAAATGGCCATAGACAGGCCTGTGAGAAAGGTTTTGAACAAAACCAAGTTGAATCTCTTTGAGATTTTCTCATAGATCAACGAAGTCGAACAACCAGAAGATGTAACCGGCCAGCAAGGGCTGAAAAATACATAGAAACCCCATAGACAGGGAGTTTTGCAGGTGACGCCTACTAGGTTTCAAGGGGAGGTTGAGAGAGAAGGGAGAGGTAGGGGAGAACGAAGACGACAGGGGGAAAGGGAATGAAGGGGTTTAGGGTTAGTTTTGATTAAAAGAGGAAAGAAATAACGTGAACCGTTGATCTTAGAGATCAACGACCATGATTAAGTGAGGTCTTGGGTCGGGTAGGTACGAAATTGGGCTTGGGCGGATTGGGCTGGTGTCATTGGGTTATAATGAAATTAAAAAGGGCTATTTTTTAAATACCCAATTAATTTGTAAAATAATTTGTAAAAATAATTAAAAATTATAAGAATGATTTCTATGCATAAAAAATGGTTTAAAATAATTACTCAATATTTTAAAAATATAAAAAGTTATTTTGTGGTAAAATAATGTAATAATGCATACATGGGCTATTATGACAAAGTTATTGCAATTATAATCCAAAGTGTTAATGTGACTATTTATAAAATAATTAAAGTCTAGTATAAATATAAATGATAAAATTAAGTCATAAAATTGTTAGAAAGTCATTTGTGATGAAATTAGTAATCATTTATATAATAAAAATACTGGGATAAATTAATAAAAATCCTTAGAAAAATGCAGAAATTATGAAAAAAATATTGATTGATGCTCATGTACTATTTTGAAGGTAGATATTCATTTTGAAAAATAATATAGGGAAAACTTGGTTATCAACAGCTGCCCCTCTTTACCTGGGAAGGATAAAAGAGTTATCGGGTAAAGATATGATGGCCAATTTTTGACCGAGTATGATGATTTGAGAGACATAGACCGCACTCTGGCTTCTGAGCTTCCTACATATCCCTGATTTTACAGGAATCAGACCGTGTGTAATTCTGGATTCATCGGCGAAATATACCGATGAAGTTTCCACAAGAACGGACACAGGGTTTTAGAATAGGTGAAATGTTTGCGGTGAGAGGTCGGATTTGAAATAAGCGTGAGGGAACTAGAGCGGGATTGCTCCTGTTGGGGTGATGGTTTCTCTTCGGGTTACCTGCAAATAGAAGATGTACTACAAGCATATAACTGTGCATAAATTTAAACGTGATGCAAATTCCCTTCAGACCATGAGAATTGTCTTTGGACGGTCTAAGATGACGTCCTTATACCATGATGTCATGGGCCATGAATTGTTCAGTGAGGGATTTGCAGGACATGAAATGGTGTTCTCGGGCGATGGAAATGGTGCCTCCAAACCATGACGCCTTTGAATAATGATATGCAAGTTGAGAGATCCTCAGGCCATGACATTGTGTCTTCTAGCTATGAGGATGATGCCTTCAGACTATGACGCCCTCGGACAAGTTGGTTGTGCTTCATCCCATGAGGTGTATATATATGATGCTAGAGGTAACAAGACAGAGCTTGGTCTTGTGTGAAGTTGAGGGCAGGGCTTAGCCTCACGCGAAATTGAGACAAGGCTTAGTCTCATGAAAAGAGAAGGCAATTCTTAGCCTTATGCAAGTAGAGAGGCAGGGCTTAACCTCATGAAGGATTGAGACAGGGCTTAGTCTCATGCAAAATATCAGGACAGGGCTTAGTCCCATGCAAGGATTTGAGACAGGGCTTAGTCTCATGCAAAACTTCAGGACAGGGCTTAGTCCCATGCAAGGTGAAGGCAATGCTTAGCCTTATGCAAATATGGAGGCAGGGCTTAGCCTCATGCAAAATTGAGACAGAGCTTAGTCTCATGCAAAAATACGGGACAGGGCTTAGTCCCATGCAAGGTGAAGGCAATGCTTAGCCTTATGCAAATATGGAGGCAGGGCTTAGCCTCATGCAAAATTGAGACAGAGCTTAGTCTCATGCAAAAATACGGGACAGGGCTTAGTCCCATGCAAATTGAAGGCAAAGCTTAGCCTTATGCAAATATAGAGGCAGGACTTAGCCTCATGCAAGATTGAGACACAACTTAGTCTCATGCAAAAATTCGGAACAGGGCTTAGTCACATGCAAATTGAAGGCAGAGCTTAGCCTCATGCGAGATTGAGACAAAGCTTAGTCGCATGCAAAGAATTCAGGACAGGGCTTAGTCCCATGCAAATTGAAGGCAAAGCTTAGCCATATGCAAATTGAGAGGCAGGGCTTAGTAGCAAGATAGGATTTAGGATAGGGCTTAGTCTCATGCAAATAGAACAAATAATAGATGATAACAAAGTATTTCTTAGCTGGAAATGGATTCAATATCTTTGTTGTTATGAAGGTTATGGTTCTGAGGTGGTCATATTCCTTGCTCCTGCATTCAAAGAAAAATCGTGAGTTTTGTAGGGGGAAGGTCAATTTGTGCCTCTGTCAGCTTGCTTGACTTGCCTCACTCGGCCTGAAGATCCTGTTCAAACCATTTGGGGTAGCATTTGCTAAACAGAGTTTATTTCAAAAGCAGACATGCATAGTTTTCAAAGACATAGTAATATATATATATATATATATATATATATATGTGTGTATATATTTTAGAAATTGGTTAGATGAAACAGTGACGGTGTCATGAACAGAGACTCCTCCTCAAAATTTTGCCCCAATTAGGTGGACAAACATTTCTGACTGTTTTATATGCGGCGATGGGCTGAACTTGCTTCGGAATTTTGAGGGTCCTCCTCAAAATTCTGCCCTAGTTTCTGATTGTGGGGAAAATAGAAATTTTATTGAATTGTGACCGAACCCACAGGGCTACCTACGTATCCCCTCTTAAACGGGAATCAGGTCGAGCGTAGTTCAATTTACATCATATGCGGAAAACATAAATAGCTACACATAATATCATTTGACTGCATCTGAATTGATTGGTTTTGGCCATACTTCTCTGTCCTTCTCTGCTAGTATGAGGGTTCTCCCTTTCAATACTCTGTGAACCATGTCAGGACTTTGCCAATTGGGAGAGAATTTCCCTTTGGCTTCATATTGATGCGGGAAGATCTTCTTCAACACCAGCTGCCCCGATGTGAACTTTCTCGGCTTGACTCTTTTGTTGAAAGATCTAGACATTCTATTCTGATAAATTTGCTCGTGACACACTTCGTTCATCCTCTTTCCATCTATGAGGATTAGCTGCTCATAAAGGCTCCTTATCCATTCTCTGTTGCTGAGTTTGGCTTCTTGTATAATTCTCAGTACCATAAACCAGCAAGTAAGGAGTTGCCCCGGTTGATGTGCAGACTGTGGTACAGTATCCCAGTAAAGCGAACGGTAGCTTCTCATGCCACTGTTTGTGATTTTCTACCATTTTCCTTAGTATCTTCTTGATATTCTTGTTGGCAGCTTCCACAGCTCCATTCATTTGAGGTATGTATGATGTGGAATTATTGTGTTTGATTTTGAAATTTTCACACATGGCTTTCATTAGATCACTGTTAAGATTGGCGGCATTGTCAGTGATGATGGACTCTGGAACCCCGAACCGACAAATAATCCGACTGCGGAAACAATCTGCCACGACCTTCTTAGTCACTGCTTTGTAAGATGCTGCTTTGACTCATTTGGTGAAGTAATCGATAGTTACCAAAATAAATCGATGCCCATTTGAGGCGGTGGGATCGATTGGACCGATGACATCCATCCCCCAGGCGGGGGAATGGCCAAGGTGAGCTTGTTGCATTGAGATCATTTGGCGGCACTTTTATCATATCTGCATGTACTTGACATTGGTAGCACTTTTGAACATATCGGATGCAATCTGTCTCCATGTTCATCCAGAAATAGCCGTCACTAAGTATCTTTTTGGCCAAGACAAAACCATTCATATGCGGGCCGCATGTTCCGTCATGTATCTCCTCAAGAAACTTAGAAGCTTCTTTCGCGTCGACACACCTTAACAGTCCCAAATCAGGAGTTCTTCTATATAGGGTTCCTCCACTGTGGAAGAAATGATTGGACAACCTCCGAAGAGTGCGTTTCTGAGTATGGTTTGCATGCTCCGAGTATTCTCCTTTTTTCAGATACTCTTTGTTATCCCAAGAAAGAAAATAGTTTAGAAGATTGACAAAGGAATTTCGAAATGAACCAGGTCCATCACAGGTGACATTGACCTGAGCAGAGTCAGAGGCATGTGAGATGCACATGCATAAGATAAACAAATTCTGGTGAAATTGAGATATCTTCTGATCGAAAAGATTGCAAAACGAAAAAGGAGAAGGACTCCTTACTCAATAAGAACAGAATCTAAGATAAGGAAGGATTTAGGAGTTGAGTTTGACTAGAACTCTTTCACCAAGGAAGAGTTGCATTAGGATTCTAGTTAATTCCTTATCTAATAACTCCTATATATTGCATAATGTTCTTATTGTAAAGGGATGCACAAAAACAGAAGCAACACGTGAATTGAAAGCAAAAAAGCAAGGAAATTTTGCAAGCAATTTGTGTGAAATTTAAGAGTGCGATCTTGAAGCTACACAAACTAGATTGAAGAACAAGCATCATAAAGTGTTTTATGTGTCTTTCTTTATTTCTAGTTCAAAGTGTAGTAGGAATTTTGAGTTGTACCTTTCATCTTTCTTAGAAGCAAATTGTACTAGGTACTGAGTTGTATTATTCAAGTTAGAGTTAACTTGACGTAGTCGCAACAGCATGTGGCATGTTGTTATAAGGGTTAGAGTTAATCCTTAGGTTTGAAAGAGTTTGTAAACTTTGTTGTTGGCTCAGAGTTGTAGTGAAGTGTTTGGAGAAAATCTTATTGGGTAGTAGGTCGTGGTTTTTTCACCTTTTGAGCCAGGTGCTTTCCGCGTAAATATATCTGTGTTCTTTAATTTTTGTATTTATTATTCCGCAAATTGTAGGAGTTGGAACACACAGAAGAACATGTTCCTTCTATAACTAGTGCACGCAAAAATAGGACACCACACAAATCACACACCCCCCCCCCCCAATCTTGTGTGGTATTGATGTTTAGAATAGCAATTGGTATCAGAGCAGGTTATCCTTGAATAGGCTAACACCTTAAAAAAAGATCAAGATGAGTGCACCACTTGGGAACTGGGAAGGACAATCAACTGTTAGGCCACCACTCTTCAATGGCCAGTACTACTCCTGGTGGAAGAACGGGATGAAGGATCACTTAATTGGTGAAGACTATGAGCTGTGAGACATAGTTACTGATGGTCCCTTGGCCACCATGAAGAAGACTGTTGAAGGAGTAGATGTGCCAAAGACAAGAGGTGACTACACTGCTGAGGACTTAAGAAAATGGGAAAAGAATGCTAAGGCCAAGAAGTGGCTTGTGTGTGGACTTGGTCCAGACGAGTACAATAGAATTCAAAGTTGTACTACTGCCAAGGAGATTTGGGATACTCTGCAAGTGTCTCATGAAGGAATACCTTAAGTGAAGAGGCCAAGAGGAACACTGTTGTATTCTCAATATGAAAATTTCACCATGAAGGAAGGCGAAACCATCCAGGAGATGTATACAAGGTTCACCACACTGACAAATGAACTTAAGTCTCTTAGAAGGGTAATTCTTGAAGAAGACAAAGTGGAGAAGATTTTGACAAGGGTTCTACCAGTCTCTTGGGAAAGCAAAATCATTGTTATTCAGAAATCAAAGAACATGGCCACTCTTAAGTTAGATGAGCTAATTGGAAATCTCACTGCCCATGAACTTAGAAGGCAAACCATGAAGATGGATGCACCCAAGAAGGAAAGGATCCTGGCACTTAGAATCACTGAAGGTGCTGATCAAGAGGAGGATGAAATGACCATTATCACAAAGGACTTCAATAAGTACCTAATGAGAGGAAAGGGTACTTCAAGAAGTGGAAGCTATAGAAAACCAAGGGTTCCTGAAAAACAAACCAATGAAGGGTGTTACAAGTGTAGGATGACTGATCACAACATCAAAAACTTCCCTCAATGGGAAATTAAATGGAAGAAGGAAATAGCTGAACGAAGGAACAAGAAGAAGGAACAGGTTCAACTCAATAAGAACAAAGGATCAACAAAAGCTATGGTTGCTTCCTGGGGAGAAAGCTCAGATGAGGACTCAAAGGATGAAGATGGAGATGAACAAGCACTTATGGCAATTGGAGAATTCGATGAGGAATCTGAGGTAAGTATAATTCTTCTCAAAGACAAGAATAATTTTTTGTCTAAAGAAAGGCTATCTGAGTTACTCCTATATTTCATTGATGAATCTGAGGATCTAAACAATGAAAAGGAACAGATGTCTAAGGAGTGCGTGATTTTGAAAGCTAAGTGCAAAAATCTGGAACTTAGGGCCAGTGAAAGTGATAGTAAAAATGTTGAGTTAAAGAACCAGGTTCTTGAACTTGACACCACTGTGTTAGAGCTTAGATCTGAAAATTTAAAACTGAAATTAGGATCAGGCAAAAAGAAAGTTGATCACATACATCTCACTTTCGAAGAAAATCTAGGAAAAATGAAAGACGGGTTGTACAAAAGAGATGAGCAGATAAGAGTCCTGAAGGAGGACTTGACTAAGGTTAATCATGAGCTAGACAGAACTTATAAATGAAACAGGTCCTCTGATGCACTTTCATGGCTACAAAACATCATAGTATAAACAGAAGAGGACTTGGCTTTAGGAACTCTACACCTAAGTGGGATCCCAAAGCCAAGTACCTCACACCCCCCGAGAAAAATATTTGCACACATTGTGGAAATACTGGTCACTATAAAAGTGAATGCACTGCAAAAGAGAAGGCAATTCAGAAGAACAAAAATTTTGTTCTAGGGAAAAATAGGCTACCAAGTTGGGCTAAAAAGAATGTGATTTATCCTTTTGCCAATATAAAGGGACCCAAACTAGTTTGTATTCCTAAGACTAACCCCTGATTTCCTTTTGCAGGTTCAAGTGAAGGGGAGAAACCAAATATGGTACATGGATAGTGGCTGCTCAAAGCACATGACAAGAAGCAAGGACCAGTTCCTTTCACTTGAAAACCTCAAAGGAGGTAATGTCTCCTTTGGAAATAGAAATAAAGGTGAGATCATTGGGGTTGGTAAGGAACAAGATGATGAAGAGATTGGACTGACAAGAAACTCAAATGATGAAGCCACAGTCCAGCCTGAAGCAGCATCACAGGAAGGAACAGGTAATGGAACAGGTCCTTCCACCCGGGGCAACGGACAGGGGGGACTGACTACAGAGGAACTGATCCTCAAACCTTGAGGGAACCTGTCCATGAACCTATTCCTCAGTAACAAAACCAGGAAGGAACATCCAAAGAAATTGACACTCCTATTGCAACATCCACGAAATTGGATATGGATGAACTTGGTTCATCTGTTGATCAAAAGATGTATAGAGGAATGGTTAGATCTTAGTTATATCTCACTACTAGCAGACCTGACATTGTTTTCAGTGTAGGCTTTTGTGTTGGATTCGAGGAAAATCTAAATGAGTCTCACTTGACTGCTGTCAATAGAATGTTAAGATACCTAAAAGGCACCACTGACCTTTGTTTATGGTATCCATAAGGTAGTAATTTCAACTTAGTGGGATATGATGATGTTGATTATGCAGCTTTTCTTGTGGATAGAAAGAGCACCTCAGGTATGACACACTTTTTTGGCTCATGTCTTGTGTCTTGGGCCGCCAAAAAGGTTAAATTCTTAGGGCTTATCTACTGATGAAACTGAGTATATTGATGTTGCCTCATGTTGTAAATCAAACAACAATTAATGGATTGTGGGATTGATGTAGGTTGTATCCCTATCTTTTGTGAAAACACTAATGCAATTAGTATGACCAAGAACCCGGTTCATCGCAAAAGAACTAAGCACATAGATGTTAGTCATCACTTTTTGAGGGACAATTATATAAAAGGTTTGATTATTGTGAAATTTTGTGCTACTGACAAGCAAATAGATGCCATCTTCACAAAAGCACTGAGTAAAGAGCACTTTTAAAGGAAAAAGTTAGGATTAGGGATGATTAAGATCACCTAATGAACCAGTTCATATTGTACATGAAAGAAACAGAAAAATGAAAACAAAATTGTTTTTTTGGCTAGAAAATGTGGAGTTCGTGTAAATAACTAGATTAATCTTTGTGCAGTCTCATACTATAAAAAGTATACTCCTGTGCCATGTTTTAATATGACTCACTGCTCTCTAATAAAAGTTTCTCTATTTTAGCAAATTAATACATGATCAAGAGCATTCTTAGTGAAGAACCTGGTTCATCTGAATAGCGGGGTATGTGTTCTACACTTTGCACAATTTAAAATACTAATATTTAAATCATGAGCAGAGTCCTACTCAAGCCCAAAATCTTAAAAAGCCTATCCAATTGACTTTGAACCAGTTCCGTTTCAACAAGAACCTCACCAAATTAAAATGCCTAGATTCTAGGGAAGCCTTAACCGTCTATTGAAAACTAAAATTTCATTCAAGTCATCCCCTCCCTTACAGAACCATTCCCAAATTTCCGATGACTCTTTCAAGTCGGCGACTGAGGGGGGAAGAAACTAGGTCTTCCGATTCTGAACAGGTAACTTCTGTACCACAACCTTTTTGTGAGGTCGCTGAAAACATAGAAAATAGGTTCATACTGGTTGGGTCTGTGGTAGATGTGGAATTTCTTGAGACAAGAAAGAGAGGAGGTAAAAATAAAATAGAAAAGAATAGGAGAGTGAGGGAGTACAGAGTAATGAGAAGGGGAAAAGGGAAAGAAGTGGCTGATTCTTCACCCAACTCTGAATCTGTTAGAATGGCTATTTGTGGATCTGAGCCAGAGAAGGAGGAAGAAAGTAGCAAGAATGCTGGGGGAAGTAGATCAGGAGAAGCCGTTGAAGGACTAGTGAATCTTGGAAAGCAAGCAAATAACCTGGTTCATCTATTAATGAAACACTGGCGGATCTGCTGAAAAGGATAGATAACAGTTACAAATCTAAGACTTCTGATATTTCTCTTCTAAGAGGAAGAACTACAAGGAGTAAGTTAAAGCAAAGTGAGGACGAGTTAAAGAGAGCTTTAGAGGAGAGTAAAAAAAAGAGTGGAAAAAGGGAAAGAAAAGGTTGTTGAGCCAGTAGAGGCTATTGAGATTGATGAGATGGACCTAGTCCATCACAGTGAAAAGTGGCAGAGGTAGAGGTTCAGACCCCTAAGCCCAAGAAAGTCAAGACTTCCTCAAAGAAGTCTTCATCTGTTTCTAAGTCTGCTGAACCATCTATCTTGGCTAAATGAACCAGGTCTGCAATTCTTCCAAGCCTTAATTTCCTAGCCTGCCTATAACTTTCAGTGACCCAGATTCGGGATTTTTTTTGTTTGGTGCTCATGTTTTGACTGTTTTTATTTCATTTTGTGGATTGGTAGAATCATATTCTCTCTATCAATGAAGTTTGTTGCTTTTGTTCTTATTCACTGTCTATATTTCTTTGATAATTTGAATTCTTAGTTGATTATTGATGATTAATCCATGAATGTATTTGCAGTAGCCCCAGTGGCCGTGAGTGATTTTTAACTATCTGGGATTCACACATCATTTTGCAACTTTTCGAAGATGCCAAAAGGGGGGGAAATGGTTGTGCTCTGAACAGTGATATTTATAACCTAATGAACCTGGTTCTTTATGATAAATACTTAATACTCTTATATGTGTCAATGTTGGACTAAGCTGAAACAGGATTGAAGCACAAAGTTTGCCATCATCAAAAAGGGGGAATTTTTTGGCCCAAGAAAGAAAATAGTTTTAAAAATTGACAAAGGAACTCCGAAAGGAACCAGGTCCATCACAGGTGACATAGACCTGAGCAAAGTCAAAGTCATGTGAGATGCACATGCATGAGATAAACGAATTCTGGTGAAATTGAGATATCTTCTGATCGAAAAGATTGCAAAAACGAAAAAGGAAAAGGACTCCTTACTCAATAAGAACAGAATCTAAGATAAGGAAGGATTTAGGAGTTGGGTTTGACTAGAACTCTTTCACCAAGAAAGAGTTGCATTAGTATTCTAGTTAATTCCTTATCTACTAACTCCTATATATTGCAGAATGTTCTTATTGTAAAGGGACGCACAAAAACATAAGCAACATGTGAATTGAGAGCAAAATAGCAAGGAAAATTTGCAAGAAATTTGTGTGAAATTTAATAGTGCGATCCTGAAGGTACACGAACCAGAATGAAGAACAAGCATCATAAAGAGTTTTATGTGTCTTTCTTTATTTCTAGTTCAAAGTGTAGTAGGCATTTTGAGTTGTACCTTTCAACCTTCTTAGAAGCAAATTGTACTAAGTACTTAGTTTTATTATTCAAGTTAGAGTTAACTTGACGTAGTCGCAACAGCATGTGGCGTGTTGTTATAAGGGTAGTAGGTCGTGGTTTTTTCACCTTTTGAGCCAAATGTTTTCCATGTAAAAATCTCTGTGTTCTTTAATTTTTGTATTATTATTCCGCAAATTGTAGGAGTTGGAACACATAGAAGAACCTGGTCCTTCTATAAATAGTGCACGCGAAACTAGGACACCACACAAATCACCCCCTTCTTGTGTGGTATTGACGTTTAGAACATCACTCTTTGATGTCGTGGAACCATGGATTCCTGTTTGTTTCTTCTTCAACATGAGCACAATATGCCGGCTGACTATGGATCCTAACTGGGATAGGATCAATGAAGTTCTTTCATGGATGTTGTATCATTGATGATAAAGTGGCCAATGCATCGGCAAACTTATTCTGAATCCTAGGAACATGCCGAAACTCTATCTTCGTGAACCTTTTCTTCAATTCCTGCACATGGTGCAGATATGGAAATATCTTGGAATTCTTGGTGGCCCATTCTCCTTGTATCTGGTGCACAAGCAAATCAGAATCACTGATTACCAACAGCTCCTGAATATTCATGCCAATAGCCATGTTGAGTCCTAGTATGCAAGCTTCATACTCCGCCATGTTGTTGGTGTAGGGGAATCTGAGTTTTGCAGATACCGAATAATGTTGGCCAGCTTCCGATACCAAAATGGCTCCAATACCGACTCCTTTTAAGTTTGCCGCTCCATCAAAGAACATTCTCCAACCGTCGTAGGATTTAGCAATGTCTTCTCCGACGAATAGTACCTCTTCATCGAGAAAATACGTTTTCAGGGGTTCATATTCTCCTCCCATAGAGTTTTCAGAAAGATGGTCTACTAGTGCCGTCCCTTGACTGCTTTCTCAATTACATAAACAATGTCGAACTTGCTCAACAAGATTTTCCAGTTAGCCAGCTTGCCAGTGGGCATAGGTTTCTGAAAGATATACTTCAAAGGATCCATTCTCGATATGAGGTATGTTGTATAAGCACAGAAGTAATGCCTCAGCTTCTAAGCTATCCAAGTCAAAGCGCAACATGTACGTTCTAGAAGGGAGTACCGTGCTTTATATGGAGTAAACGTCTTACTAAGGTAGTAGATGGCATGTTCTTTTCTCCCTGTCTCGTCGTGGTGCCCCAGAACGCAGTCGAATGCTCCATCTAGTACTACAAGGTAGAGTAGCAATGGTCTACCTGGCTCTAGCGGAACCAATACTGGTGGTGTTGATAGGTACTCCTTGATCTTGTCGAAAGCCTTTTGAAAATCCTCGGCCCAACTAGTCGTTGCGTCCTTCTATAACATCTTGAAAATCGGCTCACATATAACTGTGGACTGGGCTATGAAGCGGTTGATGTAGTTTAGCCGCCCCAAAAAACTCATTACATCCTTCTTACTTTTTGGCGGTGGTAGCTCTTGGATGGCTTTGACTTTTGAAGGATCCAATTCTATCTCTCGGCGGCTGACGATGAATCCCAATAGTTTTCCGGCAGGAACCCCGAATGCACATTTTGCGGGGTTTAACTTCAGGTTGTACTTCCGCAATCTGTCGAAGAATTTCCTCAAGTATGCTATATGATTTGTGGCTTTCTTGGATTTAATGATGACATCGTCCACATACACCTCAATCTCCTTATGTATCATGTCATGAAAGATGGTATTCATGGCCCTCATGTAGGTGGCCCTAGCACTCTTTAGGCCGAACGACATCATCTTATAATAGTACACCCCCTAGGTTGTAATGAAAGTTGTTTTCTCAGCTTTCTCTTCGTCCAGCCAGATCTGATGGTAACCGGCAAAACAATCTAAAAAGGACTGGAGTTCATACTTAGCACAATTGTCGATCAAAATATGAATGTTTGGAAGCGGGAAATCATCCTTTGAGCTGGCTCTGTTGAGATCCTGATAATCGACACAGACTCTGACCTTTCCATCCTTCTTTAGAACTGGCACGATGTTGGATAACCAAGTTGGGTATTCAACCACCCTAAGGACCTTGGCCTTGATTTGCTTAGTAACCTCCTCTTTGATTTTCAAACTCATATTAGGCTTGAATTTTCTAAGTTTCTGCTTCATTGGCGGACACATTGGGTTTGTGGGAAACTTGTGAGCCACAATGGATGTACTTAATCCGGTCATATCATTATGTTACCATGCAAAGATTTCCTCATACTCTTTCAAAACTGTGTGTACGCTTCTTTTTCTGACGGTGACAAGTGAATGCTGATGCGGGTCTCTTTGACAGTTTCAGAATCTCCCAGGTTGATTATTTCAGTTTCGTCTAGGTTGGACTTAGGCTTGTTCTCGAAGTCCTATACTTATGTGACGATTTCCTCGAGTATGACATCCTCTTCTTCTGAATCACTATCCTTTTGTTGCGTTGCCTCATTACATGTCACAGTTGTCAGTTCATCGAGATAAGAAATAGTGATGCCGTATTAGATAAAGATATGACAGAAAATGGTAATAATAAACATCAATTCATTGAAAGTGTCAGACAAAATGCGATTTTCAATAATTTAAACAATGTTTTGGAACATTGTAAGTATTATTTAAAACAGAATGCCAAAAAGGGAAATCATTTTTTTTCTCAGAAAACAAAAAAAATAATGTTGTTCAGCCTTGCTACCCCGGGACTCATCGGGCCCTCAATGGTCTGACAGTCCAATTCTTGAGGAATGTTCCCCCCTCCAAAGCTTGGATGGTAGGGCATTCCTCCTCCTCATCCTCAACAATCATTCAACAGTCCATATCATCATCTTCTAGGAACAGGTTCCTCAAGGCAGCCAATCCTTCTCTGATCCCAATATGACGTCGGTCTGTTGGAAAGTCTGACTTAGTTGCGGTATGGGTTGATCAAGTGGATAGTACGGACCATGCCATGGTGGTGACCAGTCATTGTATTCTTTCCAGGTGTACTGATATCCTAACTCGAAAGTGGTACCATGGTGCTTTGCCTGTATTGGCTTGGAGATGCCTTGAAGATTTTTACCCAGACCCTTGCTAGGACCATACCCTCTCCATGCCATCATGCTTGCTATCTTGCTATCCCACCACTTATCTTTGTCGATCGCGTTGACCCGGTCGATATGATGGTAGGTCTCTCCACCTAGCTTTCTTCTATTTTCAACCACCGAGATGGTCTGATGGGTGTAAATAGGTTCTTCCCATCTCCATGGATAATTACTTCTTTGTGGTTCCACTCGAACTTCACTGCCTAATGCAAGGTTGATGATATAGCCTCAGCGGCATGTATCCAGGGTCGTCCCAACAACAGATTGTATGATATAGATATATCCAGTACATGGAACTCGACATTGAACCATGTATGCCCCATCTGCAGACAGAGATTAATCTCTCCAATGGTAGCTCTTTGAGACCCGTCAAATGCCTTCACATTCATAGTCCCTTCTTGTATTTCATATAGGCCTTTTCCTAACCTCTTCAATGTTGTCAATGGGCACACATTGAGACTGGATCCCCCATCAATTAGAACTCTGGCAATGAAATTGTCTTCACATTGCACGGTAATGTGTAGTGCCCTGTTGTGATTTAAACCTTCGGGTGGCAGCTCGTCTTTGTGGAGGGTGATTTTGTGTCTTTCCAGCACCTGCCCCACCATGTTGGCCAGTTCTCCACCAGTGATGTTGTTAGGTACATATGCTTTACTCAACACCTTTAAGAGAGCATTCATGTGTGCCTCTGAATTCTGTAGCAGTGACAAGATAGATATCTGAGCGGGAGTCTTGTTCAAATGATCGATGAGTGAATACTCCCTCGCTTGTACTTTCCTCCAAAGGTCATCTAGGCCTATTTCAATAACGGGCGGTTTGTTGGAGGCCTACTTACTGGATTCTCCCAAATGCTTTGGTGTCTAGACTCTTCCTATTCTGGTCATCCATTGCGCAGCACCGGATTCCTCCGTTTTGGCCTTTCCCTTTCTTCTAGCTTCGGCCACATAATCCCAGGGTACAGACTTGGTGTTAAAAGGCGGAGTGGTTTACATTGTCACTATGAATGGTGTGGATACTTCCACCTCGAATGGAACAGGTGCAGCCGCGGGGGTGCTACCTCAACTTCAAGCGGAACTGATGTAGTTACCTCAACCTACATTGGCGGCTGTATCTGTACTATAATAGGATTGAGCGTGACTACGAGTTTCTTAGGATCGTCACCCTCTTTGATAAGTCCAATTGATCCCTCGGGATCCCATTCCTCATTGGTCTCTATCACATTGATACCTCCACCCCTATGATTCGGGAGGGGGTTGTTGCGGATGTTAGGTATAGCATCTTTTTCCTGGATGACCTTATTATCGATCAGGGTTTGGATCTTATCCTTCAGTGTCTGGCACTCGTCAATGGTGTGCCCTTTCATGCCAGAATGATATGCACAGGTATTATTTGGGTTGACCCATTGGGATGAATTATACATGGCTATAACAGGGATAGGAGAGAGGTAACTAGCAGCCTTCAACCTTTCATACAGCTGGTCAATGGGTTCAGCAATGGAGGTCTATTGTTTGGGTGGTCTGCGGTCAAAGTTAGGTCGGGGTCTTGGGTAGTTTGGACGAGTTGGAGGTGACTGAAAGTGAGATGGTTGGGAATTATATGTGTGATAAGCAGTGGTTGTTTTGGGTCCTTGGGCGACCATCACTATTCTCGCATCCTTCTTCTTTGATATACCCCCTGGCTGCAATGCTTTATTCATGACTTGCATCGCCTCGAAGTTTGTCACCATACCCCTTTTTATGCCCTCCTCAATCCTTTCTCTGAGTTTGATGATATCGGAGAACTTATGATTTTCAATGATCATCAACCTTTCATAGTACTGTGGAACCTGTTCTCTAACGAAGAACTTGTTCATCTGTTCCTCGTCCAATGTCGGCCTGACCTTGGCTGCTTCTGACCTGCAACGAGTAGCATACTCACGGAAGGTCTCAATAGGCTTCTTTTTTAAGTTCTGGATGTAGAAGACATCCGGCACATTCTCTATGTTAAATCTGAATATGTGCATGAAGTCATACGCCATACTCACCTAGTTGGCCCACTTCTTAGGATCCTGGTTTATGTACCAGGACAAAGCATCTCCTGTAAGACTCCTCATGAAAAGCTTTATTCGGATCCTTTCCAACCCCTACAAGCTTGTCACAGTACGTCCTTAGATGAACCCTAGGATCACCTGTTCCATCAAACATTTCGAACTTGGGAGGTTTGTAACCCTCCGTCAGTTCTATATCTCGTTGTATGCATAAGTCTTCGTTGTTCAGACCTTCTATCCTTTTTCCTCCTTCGACGCCCTGAACCCGACTTGTCAACTTCTTGAGCTCTTCAGCCAGGTTCTTAATGAGCAGGCCCTTCTCAGCGGATTTTGGTATGTAGGATATGTGTTGAGTGGAGTGAGGTAGGGTCTCCGTGTATATAGGATTGTTTTGGTGACCGGGAGTTTGGGTGTAATGGTGATCATTGGTGGAGTTCTGGTGTTCCGGAATGATTTGTGGGGTATTTTGTGGGGTATGGTAGGTGTTTTGCTGATATTGTTGAGGGATAGTTTGATTCTGTGGTGGGGTTGTATAATGGTGAGGTGCAGGAGGATTCTGTGGGCACTTGTTGGGTGTTCTTTGAGGTGGTGCGGGGTTTTGAGTGTTTGAATGGTTGACGTCTGGGAAATTGAGTGTGAGGGATAGGTTTGCTAAGTTCTGGACCTGCTCGAGCTCACCCTGGAGTTCTAGTATTCTTTGTTCAAGCCGTAAAACCGCATCATTTGGGGCCTGAGTACCCCGACCATCAGAAGCTTCCGCATGTTCAACATGTGTATTGTTATCCTTTCTGGTGCCGTTCAAAATAATCCATCTTTGCTTTTCCTTTGCCTTTTGGTGGACTAGGAGGAGGAGAAGGTGGAGGGCCCCTGGATCTTGTGTGATAAGCTGATGATGCCAGTATGCGCGAACCAACCTTTGGGGGAATGGGAATAATCAAAAAGAAAGAAAAACAAAAGGTAGCCAAGTAAGTAAGAGTTCTGAAAAGAGTATTTCAAGTATTTAAACACATATTGCGGAAATGTAAATTTGCGTCCTAATTTGGGAGCCTCGTTGTGCCTGAGGTAGGCCTAGCGACAAGTTTATTTGGAGAACTTAGGTGCCAATAAATGCCTCATTTCATTAATATAAAAATAGATGAATCCCAAAATGACACTAAGATAATAAAGATAAGTCATTATTGGCACTTGGCCTTATTAAATTTAGACAAGCAAATAAATCTAATCTATTTGGTCCCAGAAGGACCTTCCCCAGGCTTGGTTTTTCTAACTCTATCGACCAGGTTCCCCAGTTCGCGCAGGCCAGCAGCAGGTAGACTCTCGCTAGATGTCCTCCTTCTCTTCCTTCAGCATTCTGGCAGTCGTTGACCCTCTTTCTTATCTTTCCCTCCAGCTCCATCAAACCCTGCTCCAGATATTATAACTCTTCATTGGAGGTGATAGCCATCTCCTTTCATTCATTGATCAGTCTCATGTTTGTCTCGTGTATCTCCTGATGTTCGGCCTCGGAGTCATGAATCCTCTTACGCAATTTGTTGTATTTGACTAGGGTCTCGGCATCTTCATTTATGACCCTGTTTCCTCGACCAATACCTGGCTCCACTATCCCGGCTAGGCTGTCTTCTAACCACGCTGGGTAGAAAGGTGCATGTCCTGCATGATACATTTCTGTCTCGATGGTTTTTTTCTCCAATATAATCTTGCATTGCCACATGTTGCGCTTGCACCTGTATGGGATATCGTCATCCTGAAAATCTGCTCGGAAATGACTCATCTTTGCAACCCGCGGTATGACCTACTTCCTGCCTGCTTGTCTCATAACCCTAATGGGGACATAAAGGTATATCCCCCTTGACCCTATCAACACCAAATGAGGAGCATTCCTATACCTGATGATGAATTCATTGGTAGGGAACCATTCAAACATCCACTGGACCTGATCCTCAGTCAAGTTGTTGAAGAACTCTACCCATTCCTTAGCATTTCCCTGTTGAGCAAACCTGTCCGGAATATAAGTCATCCTCTTAGGGTGATGGAAGCCGATATGATCATTCCACGCCCTTCGTGGAAATTCCTGACGATATTGACCCTTTTGGAGATGCTCCAATAACCACAGTTGCAGCAATATATTGCAACCCTCAAAATGCTTGAACCCTTTATGGCAGCGGTCCAAATCCCGGTAAATGTCAGCTATAATCATAGGGACTATGGTGTATGTTTGTCCCTCAATTCCTTCCATTAGAGTTTTGGCTACCATAGCCAGTCTAGTGTGAATTTTCATTGGGAATACTATCATGCCTAGGAAGCAAACAACGAACATGAAAACTCTGCGGTGAATGTGACCCAGGGAAGTGATGGAGAAATCATCGTGGAACATAAGGTAGGACTTGATGTGACCGGTATCTTTCATACAAGTAGTCAAATGGTATATAAGACTTCTTCAAACATTCTAGATCACCGTTCTTCTTTAGACCCATCATCTGTAGAAATCCCTTACCGGTGCGAATTTCCGGCACCAATAGACTAGGGTTGTCCCTGGGTAGCCCAACAAATCCCCCGATTTCTTCTAGGAGTGGGGTCATTTCTATGTTTCCAAAGCGAAATACAGACCTTTCGCTATCCCAGAATAAGGTTGTATCTTCAATTAGCATATTGTTGGGCTAAATGTCTAACAGGGATGGCAAATTTCCTAGGACTTTCTTCACATGTTTCTTGTCACTCGAGGAGAGATCTTCCCACCAATCCAATAGTAGTGGTGGTATGTTGCGGACCATGCCGAATCTGGGTACCTCGTGCCTCATTTTCTACAAAACAAAAAGGTTAGGTTCTTTTCCCCTATTGATTCAACTATTTATACATCCATGATTAGCATATTGGCATTTAGTTCTCCAAAATTAATCACAAAACATGATTGCATCCGTTGGGATTATGGAAACCCCGATGGACTTTTGGATAAGGCTTGTCTTAAAGGGTTATTATGTGGACAACATATTAACCCGGCTAGATTTGACCGTGATGCATGCACAGTTATAATTAGAGTAAGGTTGCTATGGGGGTCTAGATTGGTACCCTCAAGCGGACAACTTGAGGAGGAAAGGCACGGAACCGTCGATTGCACCGATGATCGACTAGTTTTACCGCAAATAAGCCTTTCCAAATTTAAAGGGTGATATATAGGAAGAGCGCAACCACGCATCAATCGTTGTTATAGGATTGATTACGCACGAGTGGAATATGATGTTGAGCATGATTTATGCAACTGTAAATAGCATGTTATCACGTATTTGCACGTTAGAAATGCAATAAATGCAGTATTTAACAATTGAAAGACAGTTAAGAGGGAAAACAAGGAGACAAGTCAGTTTTGTAGTAGAGAAATAAATACTTGAAAATAAACAATTGAGTTCACATAAATGGAAAGGGAAAGAGTGCACATGTATCAACATAATAAATCATGCTTAGACTAATTCATAAAACAAGTTTGTCATAGTAAGAGCCTAGAATCCCCAGCAGAGTCGACATGTTGTCGCGCCCCCTTTTTCTTCACGGAGTCCGGGTTTCGACATTTTGGGACAACTCGCTTCCTTTTGGGAAGGGGTATGGAAATTGAAGAGTCGCCACCTAACGGATTTAAGGTGCGTTAGGGAACCTAATGCAGATAACTCGTAAAACCGGTTTACATTACCAGAGATTGGGTAAGGGCTCGAAATTACCTTGAGGGGAAGGTGTTAGGAACCCCTCGAGGTCCATAATGGTGGGTCCTGGCCAAACTCATTTTGTGAATTAGTCATTAAGGAAATAAAACTGTTTAAACACATAGGTATCATTAAAAGCGGGAATAAATGGGGTCCTAGGTTTATTAGTCCATATGATCACTTATGTTCAATACCCGGTAAACTTTCCTCAGATAGAGGTGTTACGCGTGGCATTGACGCACAAGTCATCATATCCTTTACTACCCAATTACCCTCCCTTTTAGGGTTATATAAGCGATTCTAAATAAATGTGTACTCTATGCGTGCATTACCCGTGTCTTACCCATGGTCCTGGAAGTGTTTAGGACCTCTATTCAAGGTGGTTCTAGACTCACCTATGGAACTTAAAAGGATAAAACTAAGCGCTAAGCAAAACAGATAGGACTGTCATATAAAGGGAGTAGTTAAGGGCTCATATTTACCTCCACAGATAAACAAGAAATAGTACGTCTCAAGCAACAGTTTTAAAACACTTTAAAGTCCTATAACAGGATATCTAGGTGAGCATAAAAAATAGAATATGCAGCATTTTATTAAGGCGAGGCAGTGGATACCTAATCAGTTTGCCTACTGATTTTATGGCTTCCTGAATCTGGGCAATTTACAAACAGTCAAACAGAAATACAGTTTTACAATTTCAGGATTTTTGTTGTCCTATAGGCTTGCCTAGGTGAGGATCACCAGTATCCTATAAACATGATATCTAATCGTTAATCAAAACCAAAATAAACCAATGATCGATTTTTAAATGGACAGATTTTATTAATTAGACCTTACATGCGTGTTGTCTAGGTGCTAAATAACCACAAACCTCACAGAACTAGTTTTACATGCTCATCTCTATAAGCATGATATCTAGGTGTTTAGACTTTATACATATTCCTTATGGTCCTGATGATGAAATTGATTTTATACGATTTAACTACGGGCATGATATCTAGGCGAGTGCAAATAAAGTCCTAGAACATGATTTCTAATGCACATGAACATGATTATTAAGGCAAAATTGATAAACAACCTGGAAACACGATAACTAACGCAGATGTGAGTATGCAAATTTTTAGAGAAGTGGAAGTTTAGAACAAATAATATGATGAACCTATAAGCATGTTTTTTAGTGCACATAACAATTCTGTAATCATGGTTTCTAATGCATATAGATAGTCATAACAATCCTAGGAGCATGATTTCTACCCAATTCCCACAAAAAGATATGTAAAAGTCCCTCCCATGTAACTAATATCCCCGATATCTGTTTTTTACAAGAATTATTATTACATGCCAAATGTAAATAAATTACAGAAATGAAATTAATATACTATAGGAAGCCTGGATAGGCCCAAAAGTAAACCTGGAAAACCAAGTCTGAAAGGCCAACATCTCATAGTATCCAAGAGGGTATCCTGGTGCGTCAAAGTTCCCAAGGGCCTCAAGGATCCCGGGCAATGCTCACACCAAGAATCCTTTAAAAACAGTTTTTTTGTGCATAAGTGTGGAATAGCCAGTCCCAGTGTGTCATAGTTCGGAGGAGTCTCATGGACTCCTAGGCGGTGCTCACATTGGAGGGACATGACCCTAGATGTTCTAAGAGTAGGAGTGGAAAGTAATGCTTGAAAATAGAAGTAGTTTTAAGAAAATAGTTTAGAAGTAAAATAGTTTGGAAGTAAAACAGAGTTATTGCAGCACTCTAAGTTCAAACAAAGATTTTCAGCAATCAAACAAGATCACAACCATTTCAAAGCAAAGCTTCATATTTCCAGATTTAGCTTAGTTCATGAATTAACACTAGGTGGGCATACAGTGTGCAGGGAACAGACAACTACACAGATAAGGGGTAGCAGGGGTTAGGAACATAGAAATCCTTAATCTTTTGGGTGTGGGATGCTCGTTTAACCTCTGTATTCATCTTGTTCCTTATTTGAGTAAAAGCATGTTGATTAACACAAAGCAAGTTGACATATTATAAAAGCCAGATTCCATAGCACTCAATAGGACCTAATGATGCTGATTAAAAGCAATAGACAGCAAACACATAAGTTTAAAAGGACAGATTACGTAGCACTGGGTAGGGCATAGCAACAGAAGTAATCATGCTGACTTAAAGTAGTAGGCAGGAAAGACATAGAACTAATTGTAGGAGTAGCCATGCTGATTAAAAACAGTAAGACAAGAAAGACATAGAACTAATTGCAGGAGTAGTCATGTTGGTTAAAAGCGGTGAGACAGGAAAGACATAGAACTAAATGCAGGAGTAGTCATGCTGATTAAAAGCAGTAAGACCTAAGTACAAAAGTAATCATGTTGACTGCAATCAATAGACAGGGGAGACATAAGTTCAATTACAAAAGTAACCATACTAATTGAAGTCATATGAAAGGAAGAAGTAATCATGCTAATTGTGAGCAATAAACATGGAAGGTATAGTAGTCTAGCATCATAGAAGTATTCATGCTACTTAAGGTCAATAGACAAGAAATGCAAGATCTTGACTACACAGAGGTGATTATGCTAATTAAGATTTACAAACAGGAGGACAAAAGTTTAAATCACAGAACTAAACATACTGATTGAAATAAATAAATAGGAAAAGGTAGAGGTTTAGATGCAGGAGCAAACATACTACTTTAAAGCAATAACAGGAAAGCAGAAGTTTAAATGTAGAAGTAAGCATGTTGATTAAAAGCAATAAACAGGAAAGATGAAAGCTTAAACATAGAAGTAAACATGTTGATGAAAAGCAATAACAGGAAAGATAGAAGTCTTAGTACAGAGGTAGAGATCAACAAACAACAGAAGGCATGGATTTGGCTACACAGAAATAGTCAGGGAAATGAACAGGAAAACACATAGGTGTAGCTTCAATGCGTGTGAAAGGATATTAAGAGGGGAGATATACCAGTTAAAGACAGCAAACAGAAGAGGAAAGTGTGCAGAACCCAGAGGTCTAGCCTTGGCTTTCAGCCGGCTAGACAATGTAGTAAATACAAGTAGCAGCAAGATGACAGTGTGTGTGTGTGAGTGAGAGTTTCTTTATGAATTGTGTTCGTGTCCTCAGAAGAGTTATAATAAGAGTATATATAGCACTTAGTGAGGTAAAACAAATAAGGTAAAGAGGAAATCACAGTTCGTAAAATAAGGGTAATCAAATAAAATCAATCAACCAATTAGGGAGTCAATTCATATAGAGAAATCCGAAAGAGACCCCTTAAATTGGGGAGGGTCAATTAACGGTACAAAACTAGGTCTCAAATAAGTCAAAAAATCAATCTCATACCATATAGGAGTCAATCAAATCCCCCAACCATACTGATAGATTAATTAAGGCAAGTATAACTAATCAAGGTCACAAAAACGAAAATAGGTAAAATCACAGAAAATACTGATTTTAAAAGAGAAATATGATTCGAATCCCAAATAAAAATCAATCAGTATATTGGGTTGACAGGAAAAAAAAACAAATATGGGGAAAAATTACTGAAATAACTAGTGCCGGAAACAGAAAGTCCTAGGGTTTAAGCATATATGCAAAAATTAATCAAACCAATAGAGAAATAATTGGATTCAACACTTGGAAGTTTGAAAATGGTTTCAAGAGAACTTAGGACGAACCCTGGTTCTTACAAATCACTGAAATTAAATAATGATAAGGAAAATAAAGAGTTTTTTCGAAGAAAATACCAAATAATATTCAAAACGTTACAGATCTATAGGGATCTGAACAGACCCAAGTAGTCATGAGATTAGGATTTTCGAAAATGATAGAGGTGAACGGAAACTAAGTTTAAAACCCTAGATGTGAACCATAAATAGGAAGAGAACAGTACTCACAAACGAAAATGGCCATAAACAGGCCTGTGAGAAAGTCTTTGAACCAAATCAGGTTGAATCTCTTTGAGATTATCTCATAGATCAACGAAGCCGAACAACCAGAAGATGTAACAGACCGGCAAGGGCCAAAAAATACATAGAAACCCCATAGACGGGGAGTTTTGCATGTGACGGCGGCTAGGTTCAAGGGGTGGTTGAGAAAAAGGGGAGAGGTATGGGAGAACGAAGACGGCGGGGGGAGGGGGGAATGAAGGTGTTTAGGGTTAGTTTTGATTAAAAAATGAAAGAAATAACGTGGACCGCTGATCTTAGAGATCAACGGCCATGATTACGCGAGGTCTTGGGTCGGGTAGGTACGAAATTGGGCTTGGGCGGATTGGGTTGTATTTTAAAGGTATTTGGGCTGGTGTAATTGGGTTATAATGAAATTAAAAAGGGCTATTTGTTAAATACCCAATTAATTAGTAAAATAATTAACAGATTATAAGAATGAATTTTATGCATAAAAATGGTTTAAAATAATTACTCAATATTTTAAAAATATAAAAAGTTATTTTCTGGTAAAATAATGTAATAATGCATACATGAGCTATTATTGCAAAGTTATTGCAATTATAACTCAAAGTGTAAATGTGGCTATTTATAACATAATTAAAGTCTAGTATAAATATAAATGATATAATTAAGTCAAAAAATTATTATAAATTCATTTGTGATGCAATTAGTAATTATTTATATAATATAAATACTGGTCTAAATTAATAAAAATCCTTAGAAAATGCAGAAATTATGGAAAAAATATTGATTGATGCTCGTGTACTATATTTTTGAAGGTTGATATGCATTTTAAAAAATAACGTAGGGAAAAATTGGGTATCAACAGCAGTCAGTGGACCATCGTTGACAATGTTCATAACTCATAGTCCCCTCTCATAATGTGAACTCTCATCTTGTTTTGCCATCAAGAGTAGTACTGGTCATTAAAGAGCGGCAACCTAGAAGTGGATTGCCCTTCCCAGTTTCCAGGTGGTGCACTCATATTGTTCTTCTCCTAGACTCTTCAAGGATAACCTGCTCTAATACCAATTGATATTTTATACTTCAATACCACACAAGAGAGGGGGTGATTTATGTGGTATCCAATATTTTGCGTGCACAGATTATAAAAGGACCTGGTTATTCTATGTGTTCCTTATACTATTGCTGCGGAATAATAAATGTGCAAAGTAAAGAACACAATTATTTTACGTGGAAAATACCTGACTCAAAAGTTGAAAAAACCACGACCTACTACCCAGTAGGATTCTTTCCAACACTTCACTAAATCATTGAGCCAAAAATAACATTTACAAACTCTTTGTAAACCTACGGATTACCTTTAACCCTTTGCGGCAACTAGCCTCTAGCTGTTGTGAGTTAACTCTAACTTGAATACAATACTTAGAGTACCTAGTACAATTGCTTCTAGATAAAGTTGAAAGGTAAAATTTGAAACACCTACTACAATGAAACTAGAGTAAAAGACAGACACTTGGAACTGGTTTTTCTATCTGGTTCATGTAGCTTCATGTTCGCACACTTGACTCACACAAGATTTGCTTGCAAAATGCGTTGCCATTTTTCTTTCAACTCACGTTTAAACTTCAGCGTTTGTGCGTACATGTAAGATGAGAATATCCTGCAATTTATAGAGTTAGTATAATAGGGAATAATTAGAGTTGTAATGCTATACTCCTCCATGGTGGAAGAGTTCTAGTTATCTTCAACTTCTAACTCCTCTCTTATCTAGGATAGAGTTCCCTCGAGCAAGGAGTCTTTCTCCTTATCAATTATGCGACCTTTTCGTTCAGGATATATGAGATATAACTATTTAAGTTTATCTTCTTCACGTGCATGCAATGTGCCCCAATTCTGCCATTATCTATGTACACTGTGTATGAACTTGATTATGCTTGAATTTCTTTGTCAATCATCAAAACAAACTTCACTTGAATCAATATAGATGCAAAAAATTATAAGACAACAAAAAAGGTCTCATAAACTAATGTCAACTACGTGAGGTACAAAATAAAATTTTGCGTCCAACTTTTAGCGCGCGGGTGACCTTTTGTTTCGAAGAATAAATAAAAGTGGGATTTAATGGGAACTTGTTAATTAATATATCTGTCATAATTTTTAAATGAAAAATTTACTACTCCATAAAGGCCAAAATAATTTGATGACATGGGGACAGATCGAGTAATAAACTTGGTTGTCTAGCTAGTGGTAGGCAACGACACTGTCATACATAAAGTGATAAAGCTGCAAGTGGAATCCTTGTGAAAATTTTGCTATTCAAATTGCTGCATAAGGAGAGACTGTTCACATAGCTTCTTTAAAATTGAATCACTTATCATACTAAGTGAAGAATCTTCACAGATCAGACACTCATCAACCTGTCTTGACCATGCCACTCTCAACACATGCGATCCACAAAAGATATTACGGTCCAAAACAAGTAATTTTTTAATTTTTTTTTTGTGGTTCAAAATAAATGATTTTTCTAGGTTTCAAGAATGAAATAATTGTTTTTTTTCTACATTACCCTTGAAGTAAATAGTGTTGAAATATGTGTTAGGAATATTTATGTGGGATAGTAAAGATTAATATGGTTAATTTCATTACTAATTAATTTTAAAAAGTAAATTTCTTAATTTACGTAAAAACAGATAAAAAATTACTTATTTTGAACCGAAGGGAATAATACTAGTAGCATCACAAAATCCAAGAAAGTTTTGCGTTAATCGAGAAGATGTATTCTTCCCACCAACACATTCATTCTCCCGAACACTTTTAGGAGTTGTTTTTTCTTTTCTTTTTTTAAACTTTCTAAATTCAATTTTCATACTCCCATCTTATTTTGATGGTAAAATAGATTCTATATATAGTTTATATATTCAACACAAAATTTAACAAAAAAAAATTAAATTCTTAATATTAATGTTCCTAAATATAACATAAAGTTTAATTATGCGACTATAATTTTTTTAAATTTATAATTTTGAATGTATCATAATATTTATGTGATTGTAAATTCAATATTTTCTTAGAATCAAGTAATAAGTAAATAGTGTTAAACAAGGTAAAGGGAAGTAATTGTAGAAGAATGGATAATAAACATTGTAGTAGTACAATTCACAGTTCTTGACAAATTGAAGATTTCGTCAGACTCGCAGCTTGTTGTAAGAAATGAAAGCTCTAAGAAGTACCCCAATTCATCAGCAAGCTCTTGCATTTTGGTACATCCTCATAGATGAAACACGCCAGATCACACACAAACATTAAATATATAGAAACAACAACCAATAAAAAAAAATTTAAAAAAAAAAAAAAAGTAACCCACAACCATGTCCAAGTATCCGAAGACTATATGCTATACTATAAGACAAGATGCCACATTAGAAACCCTAGCTAGGTTATAAAAATGAGAAAAGAAAGTACTAGAAGTAAATTTGAAACACTTATTAGTTCCTTAAAAAAATGCACCATTTGCTGTCTGCAGATCCGACCATGTGGAAATGCTAGGGTTCCAGAAACCCATTTCTCCTCCAGCACCCACCGGAGCCGACTCCAAAATCATTGACGAGGATGATGCAGTATTTCCCAAAAGTGATGGCGCGTGATCAGGATAGCACCGACTCGTTGACGCTTTCAGCCTTTGATATAGCTCTTGAAGTCCTGTACTTTGAACTTCGCCAACTATAGAACCATTTTGCTGGTTATTTTTCCACAAATTACTGCAAAGACCGTGAGAATTAGGAAACTGATTATATGAATTCACTCCAATCGATTTTCCCTCTTCCTTAACAAGAACAGAATTTGGAAAGTGGCAGGTGTCAGCATTAAAACTTAGGTTTTGATGATTTCCGCTCAAAATGGAAATAAGAGGATATTGATTTTGAGGTGAGGAAAAAAGAAAAGGGTTCGAATTAGAGATTTCATGTTCGAGCCCTCCAAGAAAGCTTGGAAGTGAAGCTTTCAACTTTGCAGCAGTTGATTTTGCTGCGGAGGAAGTAGTGATGTTAGTATTCTTGTTTTTTCTGCAGCCACCACCAATAGGAACGTTACGTAACGCACCACCTTTAGTCCAGTAACGGCGACAAGTCTTGCAGAAATGACGAGGCTGAGTTAAGTTGTAGTTGTTATAGTAACAAAATTTAGTGTTTGGGGAATCACAACGGGGACATCTAATATTTTCTGAGTTTGAAGACGAGCTAGAATTTGCAGGCGGAGGAATATTTGTGGTTAAGGTTGAGGAATTAGAAGTAGAAGAAAGAGGAGAGGTGGAAGGAGTATTGGATTGCTTTGAAATATTCTCTCCTCCTATAAGTGTAGTATTTCTTGCGAAAAGCTCTTGAATCATCTTCTTTTTTTTTGTTGCTTTTTGTTAATATATTTCACACACTTTGATTACAGTCGGAAAGAACAAAAAGGGGGAAAAAGCGAGAGAAACGCAAATTAGATTGGATTAATTCCACTGATCTTTTCGAAATGGAAAAGCTAGAATATTGTGGTACTGATGAATGTGAATGAGAGATATATAGAGAGAGTGAGAATAAGTATCCTTTTCAGGGTGCGAGAGGATGGAGAGTAGAATGATAGGCGGGCATAAATATATAGAAACTCTATAAAGAGAGGGGGCACTACTTAACTGAAAACAATTTGTGATTTTTTTGGAATGTACCTATAACTAGTGCTTTTTGAAGTGAAGTGAAAATAGACCTTTCTTAAATGATCGCTGGAAAAAGGTTAACAGAAAAATTGATTATGTTATGTGCTGCTTATGCATGCAAAATCTTGTCTACTAATTCCTCGGTATTATCATATGTTCATTCACTACATAAAGTATTTCATTCATTTTCCATGATCGTATTTGACTAGATATGGTATTTAAGAAAAAAATAAAAACCTTTTCATACATTAGTTAAATAATATTTTTTATTTTTCAATCCCTTCCCATGCAAGAAGTTCTCTATTTTCTGAAATGACAGGATACGTTAATTAATAAATCGTTTAACTGTTTATGGTTCATGTCGCTCCCAAACGCACACGCAAGTATACGTGGTCGACAAGTAATATAGAATTGTAAGTCCAGATATCGCACTCACAAGAACTTGTGATTAACTATCAACTAAATTAAACTAAGACTAATCCGTTCAAGCGATTTTCTAAAGATTATTAACTACAACTAATCTAGAGTAGCAAACTAAGAAATTAAAGAAAATATGTCGGCAAGCTTAGATGTGAATTCAATGGGAGAAAATATTCCAGAGCTATGGGTTAGCTAACAGTCCCGTTGAGTTTTCTACTTAAATTGTCTAATTAATTTATCTGGTTTATTGATTGACAGGGTTAATATTGCTCGTAGCCTTCTCCCGAAGTGCTACTCGCATATTCAAGCTAACCTAACGCCTATGGAACTAGGATTAACAAGAACACATTAATAATTCGCGTATAAAAACCAAGCAAGGTGATTAGGTATATTCCTATCCTAACCGCAAATCCATTCCCGATGCTCGAGTTCAAGATCTTGCTCTACTCAATTTTATATGCAATCTAGAATTTTCTCTATCGAGTTCAATCCTAGATTCGTAGATAGTATTCAATTGGTGATCAAGCAATCAAATAATTAAGCGCAAGATTGAATACATAAACCAATATGATAAAATAATAAGAACAATTCAAGTTTCAAACTACAATGTTCATGCAGCACCAAAAACTCTAAAACTAATAAACTATGAAATTAAGGGAAGAGAAGAGAAGAAAAACTAATTAGAAGCCTCCTCCAAGCGTGGTTGTGCGTGAATTTTCTTTCAAAGTATGTTAGATCCCCTCCAAATTAGGTTTAGAATCTCTTTTATACGAGTTGGGGTTGTGTAGGACCGAAATAACCTTGTCCCGAGCGAACTAGAAAAAGTTCCCGCCTTTGGCATCCAGACTAGCGTGAGGCACTGGCCTTAGCGCTGAATCCAGTACGTTTTCACGTTAAATTCCTCCGATGCATTACTTTCATCAATTGAATTATGTATCCTTTTTTCTCTTCCACTTGGGGGCACAAAACCCAAAGAGCCCCCTTTTTTATTTTTTTTTCTTTTCTTTCGCGTTTTATCAAATGTTGCTCCAATTCATCTTCATACCACTTTATTCATACACAGTAAAATAATAGTATTAAGAACAAAGTTATATAATTGATACTCAAAAGATAATTAAAAGCACTAGAATGTGAGGTACTAATGGTTAAATATATACATTTCTGGCCGAACATCAACACTCCACACTTAGATTCTTGCTCATCTTTGAGTAAGAATTAAAATCACTCTCAATAAATCAAGCCTAAAAGCACCACTACGTCGATTTATACTACAATTAGGCCATATAACAACGCAATCTATCATATATACACTTCCTTATCATCGTGCAAAATATACAAGTCACAAACAAACAACAAACTCTAACCTACTAACATCAGAGAGGGACTCTAACTCACCAAATTTAAGCTCGCTCACCAGCTCTGTCAAATAAAGCTAATAACATCACCTACCTATCATGAACCAAGTGCCCTCACAAGAATAAATAGTTCATGCACTCAAATCAAAAAATGAATGTAATTTAAGGACTTAACATCAAAGAACAACTCTTGCACTCATAAATGAATTCACATGTATGCACAAAGAACCATAGGCTTGCCCATTATGTACATCTCTACTAATTAAGTATGCTCAAGTAGAATCAAATAGGACTTTAACGGGTTGTGATGTTGGTTAGGGGACCGGTATGAGAACTATATAATAGTGACTTATACTTACCTGAGCACTTTGCACTTTTAGACTTCATCACCCATTATTTTATACTCTTCACTTTATTTTTTAGCCCGCTTTTCATCAATTGTTTCACAAGTATTTTCCTCATATCAAGAACATTTCTTTTCTTTTTTTTCAATTTTTTTTCTTCTTTTCACTCTTTTTTTTCATGCCACATTCTTTTCACAAGGGTCTTTTAATCACTTTGTAGCTATCATTGGTCACCATTTTTTACTTAATCATAGTCTAAGCAACAATTCTCAAAGAAGTAGGGTGCAAAAACTAGATATTCAACAAAAAAAGTCAAGGCAAAAATACGGTTTCCAAACAAAAGGCTACAGGCTCAAAGGGCTATCTAGTGGTACATATTTGAAAAGGCTAAAATTCACAAGACATATCAAAGAAAGCCTATTATCATCTTCTAAACAGAGGCAACACTTTTATTTCGCTTCAATAACATGCAGGGCAAGTTCCAGACTAAGTTGCAAAATATGGATATATGTAAGAAATCCTCACCCCACATAGTACAAGTATCAATAAAGATGGATCATCTAAGACAGACAGGATCATAGTGAACCAAAAAATGCGAATAAGTTATATACAGAGTCACAACCATGAGCTTAGGTGTCAGAAGTCTGCTATTTTATAAATTACTCGAGCACTGAGAGGAAACTACTCCTCAAGCTCAGTCCTAAATATGCTAGTATCAAATAAGTCATAAAGGTTTTTTTCCTTCTCCTCTTTTACAACAACAACAACAACAACTACCCAGTAAAGTCCCACAAAGTGAAGTCTGGGGAGGGTAGTCTATACGCAGGCCTTACCCCTACCCAATAGCACAAAGAGGATTTCTTCTCCTCTTTTACTACTAAAAAAATTTATTCCTAAAAATAAAAAATAAATAACTATCCGATTCAAGTTACATCCCATGAAAAAGAATCGATGCAAAGGAAAAACCCAATGGGGATTATTACCTAACTAAAACTAACTAGAAACAAAAATAAATTTTTTTATTGAACCTTAATCCCTCAAGAAAGTTGTCCACGAAATCCATCATCAGGAAAAGTCCCAATTTTATGATTCTTTTTCTTTTTTTCTTTTTTATATATTTATTTTTAACAATACTACTACACTAAGAACGAATACTACAACTAAGCTAAGATAGCACAGAAAATCATCGAGACAATCTCCTCATCCCACACTTAAAATTGTGGAATGTTCTCAATGCATACTGAAAATAACAAGAGGGTAAAAGAGACTCCCTGGTAGACCAAAGGCTGAAGTATTAGTAGCTCTTGGGATACTAAGACTTCTCCCAAGTATCGAACTTTGTGCGGGTACCTCACACTTAGTTTCGACCACTTGCTTGCTTTTGCACATGCCTATTGGCTTTGCCTCCATGCTCCTATTCCTAAAAAATACAAAATTAATATTACAAAAAAATAACACAATAAAATAAAAGTAAACAAAAGAAAAAGAAAAAAATATAATTGGGTTGTCTCCCAACAAGCGATTGATTTAACGTCGCGACACGACGTCGTCATTTTCACCACTTTTCCTTACACTTTGAGAATACGAATTGCGCCCCCAATTTTACATCAATTTTTCTGTCACGTTCATGGGACGGAGGTGTGAAAATAAAGGAACCAAGCAATAGATATCGCATCTTGCACTTCTTGGCCCTTAAGTGAGGAATGTTGTTTTGCCTTTTTAGTGTTGCAAATTTTAGAATATAAAGGTCTTGTTCTTCATCTATACATCTCTCCAAAGGCTCGATCTCCATGTCTCAGTCCAAACAAATGTAGAAAAGTGATTAGAATGAGGACCAACACGCCCCAACTCCAAAACTGCATTATTTTTTACATCATCAATAATGTATGCTCCCTCAACCTCGACATCATCATCAACAAGAACATGGTCTAATATTTGGTATTCTTGTTTTAACTCTTCAATTTGACCTAAAAGATTTTTTTCAGCTTCACACAACTCATCACTAAATTGTTGGGCATTAGATGCAATAACCTTTGCACGCAATTGAGCCTCCAAGTCGTGAATAGAACTGCCAAATTGATCGGTCTCTTGTCTTAATTCAACTCTTTCTTCAATAAAGTGTTGCATATCATTCGTAATATTCTCATGGATACCTTCATATTCCTCTTATAATTTCATGTGCATATCAAGAATGCAAACATCATGAAGAAAATAATGGAAAAAAATGATGTTTCCCACATTATCCAATGTGTTACTCATGTCAAACCCACAAGAATTATTAGAATCAACATAAGAAGGGATTGGAGTAGGATAACAACGCTTAGGACAATTATTTCAATTTTTACCACATATTGTACGGGATTGAGATGGTGCACACAACTCGGTACTGGGAATAGTTTTACAAAATTACCACAAGTGGTGTCTTTTACAATATGGACAAGGATCACAAAATAAGAATACTTACTGTCCCACCACTTTTCGTTCACAGATGCCATGTAAAAAAAATATAATACTAACTACACTAAACTAAAATAAAAAAAAATTAAATAGATGAAAAATAAAAATCTAATCTAGTAAAATAGTTAATTTCTAAGTCCCCGGCAACAGAGCAAAAATTTTGTTGCTTCCGAACGCACACTCAAGTAAACATGGTCGACAAATAATATAGGATTGTAAGTCCAGATATCGTACCCACAAGGACTTGTGATTAACTATCAACTAAATTAAACTAAGACAATAAATCTATTCAAGCGATTTTCTAAAGATTATTAACTACAACTAATCTAGAGTAGCAAACTAAGAAATTAAAGAAAATATGTCGGCAAGTTTAGATGCGAATTCAATAGAGCTATGGGTTAACTAACAATCTCGTTGAGTTTTCTACTTAAATTGTCTAATTAATTTATCTAGTTTATTGATTGACAGGGTTAATATTTCCCGTAGCCTTCTCTCGAAGTACTACTCACCTATTCAAGCTAACCTAACGCCTATGGAATTAGGATTAACAATAACACATTAATAATTCCCGTATAATAACCAAGAAAGGCGATTAAGTATATTCCTATCCTAACCGCAAATCCATTCCTGATGCTCAAGTTCAAGATCTTGCTCTACTCAATCTTATATGCAATCTAACATTCCCTCTCCCGAGTTCAATTCTAGATTCGTAGATAGTATTCAATTGGTGATCAAGCAATCAAATAATTAAGCGCACTATTGAATAAATAAACCAATATGATAAAATAATAAGAAAAATTCAAACTTCAAACTACAACGTTCATGCAACACCCAAAACTCTAGAACTAATAAACTATGAAATTACGGGAAGAGAAGAAAAGAAAAACTAGTTATAAGCCTCCTCCAAGCGTAGTTTGTGTTCCCGTCCGTGAATTCTCCTTCAAAGTATGTTAGATCCCCTCCAAATTAGGTTTAGAACCCCTTTTATATGAATTGGGACCGTGTAGGGTCGAAATAACCTTGTCCCGAGCGAACTAGGAAAAGTTCCCGCCTGCAGCGTCCAGACCAGCGCGAGGCGCCGGCCTTAGCGCCGAATCCAGTACATTTTCACGTTAAATTCCTTCATTGCGTTACTTTCATCAATTGAATTATATATTCTTTTTTTGTCTTCCTCTTGGGGGACAAAGCCCAAAGGGTGTCCCATTTTTTTATTCTTTTAATTTTTTTTTATTTTTCTTCGACGTTTTATCCTATTTTGCTCCAAATTTCTTTATCTTCACATTGCTTTATTCCTACACAGTTAAAATATATTATTAAGCACAAAGTAATATAATTGATACTTAAAAATAATTAAAAGCACTAAAATATGAGCCACTAGTGATTAAATATATGCATTTCTGGCCGAACATCAGTTTCTCTTACATCATCAATGTAGTATGTTTCATAGTTGCCTAGTTGGGATTAAGAAATGTTGGAAGATATTCAAGTAGCTAAGCTTAGCGCCTTAGCGGAACAATTCAAATAGTGCGCGGTGCTCATGTGCTTTGGAATCCATCTTCATAATAGATAGGTATACTAGTAATAATTAATTAAGGCTATGAATGTGGTAATTAGAAATGAAGTTATTCGGGACAAGGTGAGTGCAACCTCTATGGAGGACAAGATGCGGGAGGCGAGACTTAGATGGTTCAGACATGTGAAGTAAGGTGTTAATGGTTCGGTTCGGCCGGTTATTTTATAAAATTTGTACCATACCAATTTTTCTCTTATTCTATTATGTATAATCAAAATTAGACTTTTAGAAATCGTACTAATCATGCCGGTTTTTCTTAGGTATCGGTACGATTCAGTTAATTTTCAGTATTTTTTAAAAGTCATTTAAAATCACTAGTAGAAGAAGAATGCAATAACATATGTACTTTTATGGACTTAACAAAACTCCCAAGATATTTTTACTATTTAAAGGATAATGAATTAAGAAAACATGAAAGATGGCTAAAGTACAGATCCATCAAGCGTAAAAGAAATTAAGAAAAGATTAAAAAAAAATACGAATGGAAAGATATTAAGCAAACTGGGACTCAAGAATAAAGTTTATAGAAGATTAAATATTCAAAAATATAAATTTAAATCATACAAATAGAAAAATATTCAATACATTATAGTTTGTTACTCATAATCGCTAGAATACCTTGTGTCTTGCTAGTGAATATGTTAGAATAGTTTAGTTTCAATAGAAGTAGTATAATAGGTTTGGGAATTAGGATTTTGAGCTTAATTATTTGTTGGCTTGTAACCATTTTCATAATTTCGAGGCCCAGGAAAAAATTTAATGCTTTATTATTTTTAAATTTAATACATAAATGAATTTTTCCCATGTATATTGATTCGGACGTTTCGGTATCTTTTAGGTTTATTTTTATAAAATTAAAAATCTACCCTAATTATCGGTACGGCTATAGATTTATATAACATCTATGCGGTTTTATTAAAAGAAACCTAAAAATCGGTTCGGTGTGATATGGTTTGGTCCGTTTAGTTTTTTAAATATCTATTGACACCCCTAATGTGAAGAGTAGAGGCACGGATGCACTGGTGAGGATGGGTGAGAGGTTGGCCCTAGAGGGCCTAAGGAGGGGTAGAGGCAGTCCAAAGAAGTATGGGAGAGAGGTGATTAGGCAAGATATCGCCAGAGGCGGAGCTAGAGAAGTAGATATGGGTTCAGACGAACGCAGTAGCTTTAGTTTAGACCTTATATTTTTATTAAGAAAATCATTAAATACGTAAAAAAATATTTAATTATGAACCGATTAAATAAACGGGCTATGGGTTCGATAACAATTTAAGAACTTATAAACTTCAAATCCTGGCTCCGCTCTGGGTATGGTGTTGCTCCAGCTTACGTAGGACATAACCATGGATAGAAAGGTATGGAGGTTAAGAATAAAGGTAAAGGGTTAGGTAGTCGAGCGTTGTCCTTATCTGTAGCAGTAGCTTTAATGCATGCCTTAGTATCGTTTGTGTATTTTAGTATTCTTTTGACTTTTGTTATTACTTGGTGTTGCTTTCGTTTGGCTTTCTGATTGTTCTATTTAGTGTTTGTTTTGTATTTTCGCTTCGATTTTTTGATTGGTGTGCTTGTCGTTGCCCTTCCTTTTTTTCTTTCCTAAGCCGAGGATAAACCGGAAATGACCTCTGCCTTCTTGAAAATAGGGGTAAGATCAGTATATACACTACGCTCTCCAAACCTAATTGTAAAATTACACTAAGTTTAATTTGTTGTTGTTGCGGTGGTGGTGTGAAAGTGGTAATTTAGGAAGAGCCAAGAATCTAGAATGATGGTAGCAATCAAGTTTCTAAAAGAAACCTAATTCATGGCTTTGTTCTTGATATGCAATTATAGAGAAACAATCATCATTACAAGTATAAAAGCACTTATTGCTTGAAATACGTGTAAAGTAGATGCACAGCCCGCCAATACCATTTGAGATGCCCCACGAAACTTTAAGCATTATTTTTCCAATTGCAACCCTAATCAAGCTAATCCTCCGTCTAATCTTTCTTCCTCTTATTATGATGTCTTATCCTCTATATATTCTGTGTGGAAATAATTAATTATTTAATCGTATATGATTATCGTGCCACACGTTCCCACGTGTGACTCGTGGGTGCGCATCATCATGATATCAAATCATATAAAGCATTTACGACCCAAATTCCACAATATAATCGACGTAAGATCTTTATAATTACACTTTAATTTGCTCTTGATTGACCTCCCAATTGAAGGGGTGGAACTAGTTTTTTTTTTTTTTCATTTGACCGTAGTGTTGGGTTAGTTTGTGCAACTATACTATCTATTTGACGATAGTATTATTTTTAGTCACCACATATATCAGTAGATAATTATGTCTACACAAATTTGGATAGATGGAAAAATATTAATAAATACCGATAGATGGGAAAATATTAATAAATACCGATTGATGGAAAAATATTAAATCACCTATCGCCTTTTGTTTCAGCTGAGATACAACCATCCCCTTGATTTACGTGGTAAAAAAACAGTTTCAACGACAAAAAGAAGTTTTGACAGAAGAATGTTAATGTTGGAAAACTAATTCAAAATTGTAGTAGAAAACTTTAATTATTTAGGATTTGATTTATTTAATTCATGTCTAAATAAGATTTGTAGTCAGAATTAACTTTCTTATTTCTAGTTAAAATATGTTTTTTACTATTATAAATTGGGGCATTGATAACTTATTTTATGTGTAGAGGAAATAATGAATTATTGAGATCAATCAAAGATTTATAATAAAATATATTTTTTTAAATATTTATGATAAAATATTTTCCTTCAAATTGGCATCAAAGCTTGTGTGAGATTCTGTCAGAGCCTGTGTGAGATCCAACAAAATAATATGGATACTCTATTACCTAATTGTCCCATTTTTGAGTTTGATGGCAAAAGTAACTTCGAAACTTAGTATGAATTGATGAAATTTTTTAAAGGCTATTAGATATTGTGGTCCACCATTGACGAAGGATTTGAGAAAAGCCCCAAAAGGCACAATGTTGTCGGGTGATGCAACTATGAAATTGGAGAACAAAAGACATTTAGATTATAAGGCACACTACTACCTCGCTATTAAGGTCGACTTGCATTTATCTAAAAAAAAAATTTGCATGTGAAGTCATCAAAGGAGGCTTGGACAATCTTGGTGAAGTTATATCGAAAAGTTGATGACATAAAGAAAGAGAAACTGCAAGAGTTTAGGCGTCAATCAGATTTTTTTACCTCAAAATACGAGTAACAATTAACTTATAATGTGATTTTAAGGATACATGATTTGATTCAATACCAATTGATAGATGACATGTTAAATAAATGAATTGAACGGTAAAGATAAATCAAACCAATATTGCAACGATATATCGACCTTGATTATAAACAAGCTCGAGATCAGATGTTAAGAACAATAAGAACAGTAGCGAAAATGTAAGAAAGTGAAGAGCAGCGTATTATTATTTCTCAATAAGTGTATGCCATGGCTACAAATGAACAAGTATCCTCTTTATATAGTAGAGGAATCCTAAATAAGGACTCCCGAGATTCTCGCCGAGATCTACGGTCGATCACTGATATCTCGCTATTTCGTTGCTCGATGTCGGGTGTGCTCGATCTCGATCCTTCGGCCTTAGTGTCTTCGTGTTCGAGCTCGACTCAATATGAGCTTATTCTCGAGGCAGTCCCTCGAGCCCATAAAATTGGACATACTCGATTTTAACCGGTATTCAAATAGTCCCCGCGTTTCTTAAAATGAAATGATAAGAAATGACTTGAGCCTCGATTCCTTTACACCTCGATCATGACGTCATATTCATGACGTAAGCGATGGATGTGACCGAAACGTCCCGTCGGTTCAGTTTCCCAAATTATCAATGCATGTCAGTCGTCAGTCGGCCACTAAGAGCCACCGAGCTGTCACCACAAGCCTATAAATATCACCTTCTTCATTGATTCAAAATTTACTTTTGCTTTGATTAAAACTCTCAGCTTTCAAACCCTTCTCATCTTCCTTTCATCGCCGCATGTTAAGTCGCCGTTGTTTTCACCGGAGCCACCAATTTTATACCTATCTTCGACCTTCTTCACTTATACCAATGGATAAAACCTCTAAGATGGTACCGTAGAAGGAAAAAGCCTCCTCATCGCGGTCGGCTGGCGATAAGATGTCGGTGGAGCCTCGTATTGAAGAATGTGTTCCTAGGCCATGCGAACTGACTTCCGATTTCAAGGTCGACATGCCTTTCTCAGTTTGACCGGATAGATCTGGCCTATGGTCACTCGATATTGGCCGAAAAAATCGAGTATGACCGGCTCTACGGGGCCCAAAGTGAAAGGGTAAGTGTAAACACTTTAAAACCCTTTCACATGGGTAGTGATGTCCTCCTCCAAGGAAGGGATCACTACCTCTTTGTTTCCCCAATTATAGTCTTCTTTCACTTTCTTGAGATCATCTTCAGATATCGAGCAAATGTACCAGGACATGGACTCACATCGATTAGGAACTGAGGAAGGCCCGTCGGCCTTGAAATCGAAAGTCAGTTCGCACGGCTCAGGAACACATTCTTCAGTACGAGGCTCCACCGGCGTCTTATCGCCGGTCGGCCGTGACGAGGAGGCTTTTTCCTTCTGCGGTACCGTCTTAGAGGTATTAGCCATTGGTGTAAGTGAAGAAGGTCGAAGATAAATATAAAATGGGCAGCTTCGGTGAAAGCAACGGCGGCGATGAAACGAAGATGAGAAGAGTTTGAAAGCTGAGAGCTTTAATCAAAGCAAAAGTAAAATTTGAATCAATGAAGGAGGTGATATTTATAAGCTTGTGGCGACGGTTTGATGACGCTAGTGGCCGACCGATGACTTACATGCACTGATGATTTGGGAAACCGAACCGACCAGAAGTTTCGGTCACATCCATCACTTACGTCATGATCGATGTGTAAAGGAATCGAGGCTCAAGTCGTTTCTTATCATTTCATTCTAAGAAATGTGGGGACTATCTGTATATGATTGAAATCGAGTAAGTCTGATCTTATGGGCTCGAGGGAATGCCGCGAGAATAAGCTCATATTGAATCGAGCTCGAACTCGAAGACACGAAGACCGAAGGATCGAGATCGAGCATACCCGACATCGAGCAACGGAATAGCGAGATATCTCTGATCGACCGTAGATCTCGGCGAGAATCTCGGGAGTGACAGAACCGCTAATGGTTATTGACATCAATCATGGATTTTCTTTCCGAAATTAGAGTTGTACCTTATTTAGAATTTCTCTACTATATAAAGAGGATCTCTGTTCATTTGTAACCATGACATCCACTTATTGAGAAATAATAATACGCTGCTCTTCACTTGCTTACATTTTCGCTACTGTTCTTATTGTTCTTAACATCTGATCTCGAGCTTGTTCATAATCGAGGTCTGCAATACCGGCCTGATTTATCTTTACCGTTCCATTCATTTATTTAATCTGTCATCTATCAATTGGCATTGAATCAAATCACATATCCTTAAAACCATATTACAAGTTTAATTGTTACTCATATTTCGAGGTAAACAAGATTTATAATAAAATATTACTCCCTCCGATCCAAAATAAGTGATTTTTTGCCTGTTTTCACGCATATTAAGAAATTTACCTTTTAGCATTAATTAACAATGAAATTGACAATATTAACCTTTACTATCACACTTAAATACTCCTAACACATAGTCCAACACTATTTACTTCAAGGGCAATGTAGGGAAAAAAAATTCATTCTTGAATTCCAAAAAAGTCACTTATTTTGGACAACAAGAAAAAAGCCAGAAAATCACTTATTTTGGACCGGAGGGAGTATCCTTTAAAATTGGTATCGGAGATTATGTGAGATTCTGCCAGCTACAATGTAATGAGATTCAAGAGTGTATGAGTTGTGGGGAAAAGAAATCTCCTACCATATTTTCTCCCTAGTTTGATAAATTTCTTCTATATAGCCTTTGCTGAATTTTTTTCTTATGCCTAAAATCTATTTCGGGTTATTTCAATCCTTCAGCTAATTTTATATTTTTTGAATTAAAATATATTTTTGGCCTATTTATGTCGAAGCAAAGTGGTGATTTCTAGATAAGTCGCGCTCAAAGGTCATGCTTAGAAATGTATTATTGCATTTCTACTCAATATTACTGCTTTTTTTCCAACTTACATTTATCTGAAAAAGATAACACGGAAATATTGGCCCAGAATGTGTTAACACGAGACTCACGTTTTAACTCAGATAATAAGCTTTCAAGTCGAGAAATAGTAATCTTGAAAGCTAAATATAAAACTATTAAGATTCTGGCAAGTATTTTTCTATCCTTAATTAGAGATTTCAGGTTCGACTCCTCAAATATAGACTACTTCTTTTGTTAGGAAACGCTTTATCTTCAATATGAGATTTTTCTGCAAGACCGAATTTAATTGAACTCCAATATAGATATCAAACACCGAATGAGTAACCAAAAATGAAATGCATCTTGCCAACTTTGGTGACTGAAGTTAAGTAATCATTCAGGTTAGTAAAATTAGGTAGGTAATTGTCGCTGAGAAAGAATATTTTTCATATATTTGAAACGTCACAAAGAGTTTATACCGCATTGTTTTAGGAAAAGATAAAAGAAACAATTCTGTTTCAGCTGGGCTTTTCCACACAAACAGGGGTCGTTTGGTATGTGGTATAAGAATGTATAGTGTTGGTATAAAATTTTAATACTATTTTAGTACTTTATTTGGTTAGCAAATTATGTATAAGTTATCCCAGGATTAAAATTAATATTGGAATAACTTATACCTTATAGAAGGTGAGATAATTAGTACCGATATAATTTATACATTCTTCTTACAAATCATGCAATTGTCATATTTAATATAACATATCAAACAATGAATAAAAAAAATCTCAGATAACTAATTTCAGCATAACTTATACCAGTATAACTTATCCCGGTATAAACAGTACTCAAACCAAACGAACCCATAATGTTAAATGTTTATAGGGTTTGGGAAAGCGGACCATAAATGGAGAGAGATTCCCTATGTCTGCATGAGTATTAATAGCGAGTACAATTTTCCTTGCTTCGATAGTCGCACAAGAAAAAGGAGAATTCCAAGTAGATACAATTCCATTCTAAAGAAAGAAGGGAATATTGGATGAGAGAATGACATAAAGCAAGAGGGAGATGTGTACTTGACGTCTTGACCTGACCGCGCGTGCCGTCCGGAACGGCAGCGAATTCAGTACTGTTTGTTCGTCCTCTGCGCTAACCAAAAAAAAAGGGGAGAAGAACTTCACCATACATTACTGCTCTAATGTGGTGGTGTAAGGACAGCAGTCACCACTCCAGATATACGAAAAGGACGTCTTATGAATCTAGCTGATCAGTGTAGATGCCCACCATGAGAGCATACTACTCTTTCCGTTTCTTTTTCATATTTTTTACTTTAACTTTATTTGGTTTAACGATCCAAGACGCCAAGTTCTATGGTTCTTTGATATTTGCATGAGAAAGGGTATTATGTGGCTCGATTTAATAATGTGAATGATATGAATGAAGTATTATTTTCTGGACCTTATACTATTAGAAATCGACCAATTATTTTGAAGCTATAGACCCCTGCTTTTGATTTCAGTCAAGAGTTTATGACAGAGATTCCATTATGGGTGAAGTTTCCTAGATTGCCTATGAGTTGCTAGGGATGTGGATCCTTAGGAAGAATTGCTAGTGCATTAGGAAAACTTCTATTTGCTGATGAATGTACAACTAAACAAATGAGGATTTCATATGCTAGAATGTTGATTGAAGTTAATGTATATAAGACACTGCTTGACATAATTGTAGTTATGGAGCCAAATGGACAATTTTTTTAGCAAGATGTGGTGTTTGAATGAAAGCCCCAATTCTGCCGCCAATGTCTAACTATTGGGCACATCTGTGCTAAGAAACCTGAACAACAAGTGATGGAAAGACCACTGTAGAATAAAAGAGGAGGGGAGCAGAAGAAGATAATGCAGGAATGGAAGCCTAAAGAAATCGTGAATAAACTGGAGGATAAACAGCAACAGGTAAATATAGAAGTCAGTCAACTTGAAGTGAATGAGAATATGAACAAGCTGAATCAACGGGATATTGGACCACACAGCAAAACAGCAACACCAGATGAGAAAGTTAGAAGTGTCTCTAAAGGTAAATAGCAGGTACCTAGCCCAGAACTGAACCTGATCAACTTCCCACATTTGAGTGCAGTGATGCTGAGCAAAGCTAGGACTGAATCTATAGGGACAAAACAAAGGGAGTTGCAGAGAATAAGGCAAGTAGAACCTCCTGATTTGGGAGGACCCATCATTGCTGAATGACTTGGCTAATATGGAATATTAGGGGTGTAAATAAACTGTATAAGCAGAAGGAGTTAAAGAAGTATATAAGAACAAAAAATATAAAAATAATGGGCCTGCTGGAAACCATGGTTAAGCAACATAGATGTTCAAAAATATCTACTAAAATTGCTTCAAATTGGGGTATTATCAACAACTATTCAGCTGCTGTAAATGGAAGAATTTGGTTGATGTGGGATCAAAATTCATATAACATAACTGTTCAAAAGGTGGAAGCTTGGTTAATACATTGTGAAGTTACTGCTAATGACTTTCAATGTGTTCTGACTATTGTTTATGGATTCAATATTGTGGAAGAGAGGAGAAGCTTATGGAGTAGCCTAAAAGATATATCACACAATACTAACTGTCCATGATTAATCTGTGGGGATTTTAATGCAATGTTGGTAACTTCAGATAGAAAGAGCTGAACCTTCAGTCAAGTTAAGAACTTTGCAAATTGTATTAGATCCACATTATTAAGTGAATTACAATGGAAGGGTGATTATTATACATGGTCAAATAAGCAACAAGGAGTGGAGAGAGTAAGTAGCAAAATTGACACAACTTTTGGTAACCATGTATGGAGGATGAACTGGGGCCATATTTCCCTAGAATATGATCTGCCTAATATATCAGACCATGTATCAATGTTGTTAACACTTTGCAAAGTGAATCAAAACATCATAGCCTCATTTACATTTTTCAATATATGGTGTGAGCATGCACAATTCCTGAATCTAGTTGAGATACATTGGAAGAGGAAATTGGAGAGGGATCCTATGCAGAATGTCTGGAACAATTTGAAGGCAATGAGACCAGCCTTCAGACAATTGAACCAAAAAGAATTCATAGTAACTATAGAGAAGATTGACAGAGCTAGAGATGAGCTTCAAGGAATTCAGACATCAATGAGAGTAAACTATGATGACAGTCTTGTGATTAAAGAAAAATAAGCTCTAATTAATCTGGAGAAATGGAGTCTGATTGAGGAGAGTATATTAAGACAGAAATTCAGAGCTCAATGGATATAACTTGGAGATTCAAATTCAAAGTATTTTGCTGCAATTATGAAGGAAAGGCGTCAAAGGAAGCAAATCAAAGAACTTAAAGCATTGAAAGATGGTAAGATACTGTCTGAACCTAATGAGCTAAAGCAGGAAATTGTGTCATTTTACAAAAGGCTAATGAGGACATCAAATCAGCCTCTAAGGGCAGTCAATAAGGTTACAATGAGTAAGGGACCTAAGCTTAACCATGAGCAACAAATCCTCCTATGTTCATCAGTTACTGATCAAGAGATATTTGAAGGGTTAAGAGCAATTGGGAATGAAAAATCTCCAGGGCTGGATGGGTACAATGCTTATTTCTATAAAAAAGGCAAGGAGTATAGTTGGTCCAGAGATCACAAATGCAGTAAGAAGGTTCTTTGAGGATAGCAAGATGAATAGAACTATCAATTGTACCTCTTTCACTTTCCTAAGAATGATCATCATGTAAGTGTGAAAGAATATAGGTCAATTGCTTGCTGTTCAGTGCGTTAAAAAATCATTTCTAAAGTCCTTGCATCAAGACTCTAGAAAGTAATTGCAACTGTGGTGTGTGAAGTTCAGACTGAATTTATCCCAGGAAGGAAGATATCTGATAAAAATTTCCTTGCACAAGAACTATGAAGTCATACACAAGAAAAAATGTGTCTCCTAGGTGCATGATAAAAATAGACATTCAAAAGGCCTATGATTCTGTGGAATGGGTGTATCTGGAGCAGGTACTAGAGGAGCTAGGATTCCCCAGACAATTCATTATATGAATCCATGAATGTGTGAAAACTGTGAATTATTCTATACTAGTTAATGGAGAACCAACAACTCCTTTTAATGCAGCTAAAGAACTGAAGCAAGGGGATCCAATTTCTCCTTTTCTATTTGCAATATCTATGGAGTACCTTAGTAGGAGACTCAATGCAGTGAAAGGTAGCAAAGTGATCAAGTATCATCCAAAGTGCTCTATGTTATCAGTAACTCATTTGTCCTTTGCAGATGATCTCTTGTTATTTTCGAGGGGAGATATTAAATATGTGGCCACTCTTCAGAGGTGTTTTATGGAATTTTCTGATGCATCAGGTCTTCAAGCTAACAAAGATAAAAGCTCCATTTATTTTGAGGGGTTACTAAAGAGGTACAGAGCCAAATCCAACAATTGTTAGGATTCTCTAAAGGTGAGCTTCCCTTCAGATATCTAGTGATACCTTTAGCTGCTAAAAAGATATCCCTAATGCAGTGGCAACCATTGATTAACAAGATGATATCAAGACTCACCTCTTGGACTGCAAAGAAGCTCTCATATGCAGGAAGATCTCAGTTGATTCAAACAGTCCTATTTGGTATTCAAGCATACTGGTCTCAACTGTTTGCTATTCCCTCTAAAGTGCTAAGTACAATTGAGGATTTACTATCGAAGCTATATGTAGTCTGGAATTAACACAATCACTAGGAAAGCTTTATTAGCTTGGGACAAATGTACACCCCAAAGTCAATGGGTGGATTAGGATTGATAAACATGAGATTATGGAACAAGGCTGCAATAACTAAATCTAGTTAGGACATTGAGCATAAGACAGACAGGCTATGGATCAGATGGTTGCATTCTTACTACATTAAGAATCAGCAAATTGATCAAATGGTTACCCCCCTACATGCAGGTTGGATGGTAAGGAGAATTTGAGGCTAGAAGATCAATGGCACTGGTTCATCACAACAATGGGAGCAGTTTAATTAAACAAATATACCTCCAACTAATTGAAAACAATGAGAGGATTCCATGGAAGACACTAAGGTTTGGGAATGATGTTCGACCAAAAGCTCAATTCACAATGTGGCTACAGATGCAGGGAAAACTACTGATAGTGGATAGAATTGCTTCCTGGGGTACAAATGTGGATCATGTATGCGAACTATGTAACAGGTACAATGAAACACGAAATCATCTATTCATGGAATGTCCTTATTCTACTGAAGTTTGGGAAAGGGTCCTAAAGTGGATGAAGGTTCATAATTTGAAAACAACCCAATGGGAGCAAATAGATCATTCAAGGAGCTAAGGGCAGAACAAAAAGGGCTCAAGTGTTTAAGATGACATATACATAATGGGTGCATGCAATATGGATAGAAAGGAATCAACGCATATTTGAAAGCATCTCAAAGAGTTCAAGTCAACTGATAAGGGAAATAGCATATGTGTGTAATGTCCGACATCTACTAGAATTAAAGAAATGGCTCAGCAGCTTAGAATTTAGTTAGCTCTAGTCGTTAAGTGTTTCTTTCTTTGTGGATTTTCTTTTGATAGCAGACTGTGATGTAGTCTACTATGGATCCTTATATGTAATCATTTTGGTGATTAATAAAAAAAAATAATTACCAAAAAAAAAACGAGAAGACAAATCTTTTTCATGTTATACTCACAACATTTATTACTCATTTCAAATCATTTTCGCAACTCCAATAAAATATGCATCAATTAATATGGGTATTATGGTACATTATGCACTTCATTTATTATTTCTTAAGGGACGTAAAAAGTCAAAACGTGCCAAGTAAAAGTGAACAGAAGGAGTACTTGTTTAGATTTTTGTCAAATTTTATCATAAAATCTATATTCCGTGTTGAAAGTCATGGGTTCAGTTGAACCCGCAAATAAAAGCTAAGGCTCATCCGCCCCTGTCATGGTCCTCATGGATAGTCCATTACGTAACATAATATGGCAAAGTAGCATAAAATCTACATATTTCAACCAAACTATTCTTTAATCGTAGCAATATGACCACTTTAAGACCCTAAGAATAGCAAAGGCCTCCGCATATGTATTGGTTTCAATTCCTAAGTACATTGCTCCAGCATTCAGCACACTTCTGTTCATCATCCATGTTGCGTCTAGATAGTTGTTTTAGTGAAGTCACAATAGTTCTTTTCCCTAAAAACAAAGGACCTCTAATTACTTTCTCAAAATCATTTTAAGAACTGATTTTTTAAAATTTCTTTATTCAAAAGATAATCAAACATTTTCAAAAGAAGTTTTCATTCCCAAACAAGCTAAGGTTGCATGCTTTATTTAGATAGGAGAAGCCACGCAAGGTGGGAAATAGTAGAGGAAATTGTGTCGTTCAAACTTCAAAAAGTGCATGGAATTGGAATCCAACTTTATATTTGGGTCCCGAAAAATGTCTACCAATAATCCGACAATTCACTTTTCCTGGGCGTCCCAGTCCCACTATTCTTTCTTTCAAATCAATGAAAGGTACGACTAGTTTTACGCGCTCCTCTGTTAAACAATTCGGCCAATAATTCACTACTCTATTTGTCACTTTTGCGTCATCCCCATTCAAGCCAAGGTCCACAAAATATAATTGTCACCCCATCCATTTTATGATGACTCTTCAATGAAGTTACGTGGTCTTTTATGTAGGTCTAATGATTCTGTTAAATGAACTACCCCAGATCAAAGCTGAGTATTATACCCCCTGTTTCGAGGACAAACTTATTACTACAGGCTCAAGAAAATCATGTGAGTTTTAAAGAAAAACAGAAAATTATAGTGTCAGAGGAAATTATTCCATTCCCGAGGTCAAGAATATGCTTTAAGTAGACCGCAAATGCGGTTGTCACTATATTACTTCATTTCAAGATTATAAACTTGTTCCAAGTGTCAGATATATAATTATGGGTGCGTTACTGAAGCATAAGAATGCATATATATATGGTGGCAATTATATTAATATCATTATGCATAAAGTTGTATGCTGTATTCTACTCCATCTTAAAGGAAGTGATGAGGATTATTATTGAACTGATCAATGGATCATTCTAACATAAACTATCGGCTGGTCGTTTAGTGTAAAGCACAATTAAGGTTCTATTTATTGGGGTCCTGGATTGGGGTCCCAATCCCACTGAAGCAGGTTATGATTGGAATTCCAATGAGGGTTCAAACTTCAAACTGACAGAGCAACAATGCAAAGACAAGATCCAATCAGAAGGAATTAATTGTAATTAAAATATATTCTTATGTTGAAAAATGACAATGCTTGGCAAAGAGAATATTGTGCCGACATATCTCTAGGAAGTCACAATGTTCCACTTAATTGCGATCTAATTTCCTCTAACCTAGATTAGATGTGGTTATACTATGCACTCGTCCAAAATAAGTGATCTTTTGGCCTTTTTATAGTCCAAAATAAATGACTTTTCAGATTTCAAGAATAAATTAATTATTTTTTTTCTACATTGCCCTTGAAGTAAATAGTATTGGAGTATGTGTTAGGAATATTTATATGAGATAATAAAGGTTAATGAGGTCAATTTCATTACTAATTAATGTTAAAAGTGGATTTCTTAATCTGTATGAAAACAGCCAAAAAGTTACTTATTTTGGTCCGGAGGGAGTAGTAATTTGTGTTTAAAGTATCTCGATTCAATAAACTAACGCAGTTAGCTGAGACTTTAGTAAGGTTATAGCGGAAATAATTCTAATCGATATACCTAGCAACTCGATTTTACATGTACCTGATCTCATATAAATTTTAACTTGTGGGGCTTTGTCTTTGATATCCGCGATCGACCACCAATCCTAGTGAGTATATCAGAACCGACAGAACCATTAACGGTTATTAACATCAATCATGTATTTTACTTCCGAAATTAGAGTCATACCTTATTTAGGATTCCTCTACTATATAAAGAGGAACCCTGTTCATTCGTAAGATCATCATTATCATCATACACAAGTTATCACTTACGCTACTACTGAGAAATACAAACACTCTGCTCTTTTACTTACTCTTAACTCTTTGTTGTTCTTACTATCCATTTTGTTTGTATTGTTCGTATTACTCTTGTTATTCTTACTATTCTTGGCACTTGATCTCGAACCTAATCCAGACTAGGGTGGATAACTTGCAACCTGGTTTGATCCATTTTAATCATTTAATTCCTTTATTCATTTAACTATTTATCAATTGGCATTGAATTAGATCACATATCTTTATAATTGTATTACAAGTTTAATTGTTACTCGTATTTCGAGGTAAATAGTTTGGCGCCCACCGTGGGGTTAAGGATAATAGTGATTGTTCAGTGTTAATTTTGATATAACACACTATTTTACGCTTGTTTCTTGTCAAGAATTTTATTTTCAGGATAAATCATGTCAAACTTACAAAACACAGCTACACATGGTGACAACGGCCTCAGACTCCATGGGGAGAATGAGAATGTTATCGCTCCCGGAATCGAGGTTCCACAGGTTGACCTCAGAGTAGCACCTCCCTCCAACCCGGTCGATGTCGGTTCGCATATTGCTTTGAATACGAATATAGGCGGGGACCCCGATGGAAATGTACGTAGAGAGGGTCGAACTGGCGGTCGAGGTACTCAAGACAAAAGAGACAAATGTGGTAGTCTCCAAGTTATATTTGAAATGCTGCAAGCCCAACAGAACGCCATTGCCCAATTGCAAAATCAGCACGTGGCTATGAATAGGGTCGAACAAGAGGCTACTTGCCGTACCGAGCCAGTGCCTGAAAGATCAGACGACAATACTTCGACAATTGACCCTGCTATAATGAGAATGCTCGAGGAGCTTACTAAGAGAATAGAATTGGGAGAAAAGAAAATTGAGGCCAACGACAAGAAGGTGGAAACCTATAACTCTCGAGTTGATCATATTCCGGGGACACCACCAATCTTAAAAGGAATGGACTCCAAAATGTTTGTGCAAAAACCATTCCCTCCAAGTGCGACTCCAAAGCCCATACCGAAGAAGTTTTGGGTGCCTGATATACCAAAATACAACGGGACCACGAACCCCAATGAGCATGTTACCTCTTATACATGTGGTATCAAAGGAAATGATTTGGAAGATTATGAGATCGAGTCAATATTGCTAAAGAAATTCGGGGAGACCCTGTCGAAGAGAGCTATGATTTGGTATCACAACTTTCCACCGAACTCTATCAATTCGTTCGCCATATTGGCAGATTCATTTGTAAAGGCACACGCTGGAGATATAATGTGATGACCCAAAATGTCATCTTATGTAAACTTAATTATGACTGTGTTTCGAGGCCCCGAAAGCCTCCTTTAATATCACCTCGATGTGCGTGCATAGCCTGGGCGCATAGCCGGGAAGCCTTTATGTGGAAACTTGATAAAGAGTTGAATTTATGATAATTAATTGAATAAAGTTGACTTTGGTCAACATTTTTGGTAAAAGGACCCGGACCCGTGATATGGCGGTCCCGGAAGGTCCGTAGGGAAATATGGGACTTGGGCGTATGCCCGGAATCAAATTCCGATGACCCAAGTCCAAGAAATGAATTTTTAAAGAAAATTGTTTTCGGAAAATAATTAAGGCTTATGAAAATGAACCTCGATGTGAAACCTGTGTTGCCAGGCCCGCATTATGGTTTCGGAGCCTGGAACAGGTTCAATATGTGTTATTTAAGTTATCTGTGAAATTTGGTAAGGAACGGACTTGATTTGACGGGTTTCGGATAAAAAATGGGAAATTGAGAGTTAATGAAGTTTTGAGGATTTTCATAGAATTTGAAATTTGGTTTGGAACGTGATCTCATGTTATCGAGGTTCGAATGTGATTCCGAGACCGGAAATGGTTCCGTTATGTCATTTATGACTTGTCCGCAAAATTTGATGTCATTCCGAGTCGTATAGGTCGGTCCGGCGCATGTTTATAGAAATCAAGAACTTGAAGTTTCTTAAGTTATATTTTTAGGGGTTTTAGGGTGTGAGTTTGAGTTTTAGCGTTGTTTTGAGTGTTCCATGGGCTCGAGCAAGTCCGTTTAATGATTTGGGACTTGCTGGTATTTTTGGACGGGGGCTCGGGTGGGCCCAAGTGACTCCCGGACCCCCAACGGGGCTAAAAACCAGCTAAAACAACTGCTGGTGCAGCTGTTGCTGGTGTTACCGCAGGTGCGGTTGCCCTGCCGCAGGTGCGGGACCGCTCCTGTGGTCCCAACCTCGCAGGTGCGGAGGTTCCGCAGGTGCGGCCCCCAACTCTGCAGGTGCGAACCCATCTCCCCCGACCTTTTTTCGCAGGTGCGGCCATTTCTTCGGGACCGTAGGTGTGGTCCCAGGGTCGCAGGTGCGGAAACCTCTGTAGGCAGCCTGTATTTAAGTGTCAAAACTCGGGTTTCCTTCATTTACACCCATTCCAACCTCCATTGAAGGGTCCTAAGAACTTGAACCATTTCCAGTAGAGGTAAGTAATTTCACGCTATTTTACTAGTTTAATTCACGTATTGTCAAGGGGATTAACTACTAAATCTTAGAAAAAAATCTAGGTTTTGAGTAGTAGATGAGATTTTTGGGAATTTGATGAACTATCCAATTAATGCTATGAATTCAAGTAGAAACTTCATATTAATGATCCTTAGGCTATGGGTGAGTGATTCCTCCGAGAATTTTCGGGATTCGAGCATGCGTGCTCGGGGTCGAATTTTAGTATTTTTGGAAGAATAGTAGAAAAATGTATAATTAGGCTTTGGAATTGGTTTATTGAGTAAATTGATGTTAATAAATCCATTATGTCTATATATTATCGATTCGGAGTTGGATTCGAGAGGAAAAGGCGGTATTAGAGGCTTGAATTGCGATTCTTGGACACGAGGTAAGTGTCTTGCCTAACTTTGGTGAGGGAATAGGTATTGTGTGCTATGTGCTATGTGTTTATCATGTTCAATGCATAGGTGAGGTGACGAGTACCTATGCATCGTGTGTCAAGCATGCCGTAAGTCTATTTTGATGAAATTCTTGTTATTACTTCCATATTCATTGTATTATGAAAATTGTTTCTACTTGGAAGTTGATTGTTTGTTGAAAATCCTTGTTGATAAACTTGTGATATGACGGTTCGATTGAGGACCCAATTTGTTAAGAGATATCATTGAAAGGATTGGTTATAGCTGAGACCCTTGCCGGGAAATTGTTATGATATTGATTGGTCCACTCCCCTTGCTGGGTGATTATTATGTGTATTTCCACTATGCTACATTCCTTGCCATTCGAGATTTGTCATTGTTTCGGTGAGGAAGAGTGTAAAGCACGAAGGGTGATGCCGTGCCATGATTTATATTATCTTGTACCATACATCGCATTGTGAGGAAGAGAGTAAAAGCACGAAGGGTGATGCCGTGCCATGATTTATATTATCTTATACCATACATCGCATTGTGAGGAAGAGAGTAAAAGCACGAAGGGTGATGCCGTGCCATTACATACATTGCTCGCATTTATACTTGTTACGTTAGTATCCTTGTTAATTTGCTCTCTCTTGCTTTCTCCTATGTGTTAATCAATTGTTAATCAAAGTTAGGAAATAACTTCACATCTTTCATTCTCTGTCGTGCCAATTGAATTCTAAATACTAATTGAGTCTCAAATTATTCTCTCGCAGATGGCGAGAACGCGTGCTTCCTCATCAGCCGATCAACAGCCTGATCCTCCTATTGCAGCTCCTACGAGGGGCCGAGGCCGAGGCCGAGGTCGAGGAAGAACTAGAGCAGCGGCTCCAGTTCAGGACCCACAGGTAGATTATGCTGGTGAGGTTCATGATCAGACAATCCCAGTTGGACCAGCTCAGGTCCCAGAGGGGTTCATTGCTACCTCGGTGCTTCAGGACGCTCTAGTCCGCTTAGTGGGACTCATGGAGAGTGTGGTTCAGTCCTTCCTTCTTCCTACTGCACCAGCTGGATCTCAGACTGGGGGAGGGACCTAGACTCCTGTTATTCATACCCCAGAGCAGGTTGCCACTCAGTTTCAGACTCCAGCACCTCAGACAACTGGAGTAGATCAGCTGAGTATTGTGGCACCGGCAGCCAAGGGTGCAGCTATGTCAGCAGATGCTCTATGGAGACTAGATCGGTTCACCAAGTTATTCACTACTAAATTTACCGGTTCACCATCAGAGGATCCCCAAGATTATTTGGACAGCTTCCATGAGGTTCTTCGGAACATGGGCATAGTAGAGTCCAATGGAGTTGACTTTGCTACCATTCGGTTATCTGGCGCAGCCAAGACTTGGTGGAGGGATTATTGCTCGACCAGACCAGCTGGGTCTTCACCTTTGACTTGGATTAAGTTCTTAGAGGTATTCTTGGGGAAGTTCCTTCCCATTACTCAGCGAGAGGATCTTCGGAGGTAGTTTGAGCATCTCCAGCAGGGTTTTATGACAGTCACTCAGTACGAGACCAGGTTTATCACCTTATCCAGGAATGCATTGATGATACTTCCCACTGATCGGGAGAGGGTTTAGAGATTTATTGAGGGTTTGGCCCAGCCTATCAGACTTCAGATGGCCAGGGAGTCAGGTACTGATATTTCCTTCCAGGATGCGGCCGATGTGGCCAGGAGGATTGAGATGATTTTATCACAGAGTGGTGGTCAGGGAGCTGACAAGAGGCCCCGTCACTTTGGTAGATTCAGTGGAGCCTCATCTGGAGGCAGGGATTCTTTCGGCATAGGTCAGTCACCCCGACCTTTTCAGTCAGCTTTTCAGGTATCCCATCGTGCACCGCCAGCTCCTATTAATGCACCACCAGCACCTATCAGTGCACCGCCGCTTCATAGTTACCAAGGTCGTCCGGGGCAGTTCCAGAGTCCCCAGCCATATCAGCAGAGGCTGTGTCATTCTTGTGGTGTTCCGGGGCACATTGTGAGGTATTGCCCCCGGGTTCCTGGTAATTCTCAGTATCAGGGTTCTCGCGCCGTGGTCCCCGCTGCAGGTGCACCCCCACCCCATTAGCCTGCTCGGGGTAGTGGTCGTGGTGCCAGAGGTGGAGGTCAGACTCATAGAAGTGGGGCACAGGCCGCGAGGGGCAGGGGTCAGGTCGTAGCAGGTCGACTCAGAGTTGTTCAGATTGGAGGGGCTCTGCCCCGTTGTTATGCTATTCCCGCCAGGACCGAGGCTGAGGCCTCCGATGCAGTCATTACAGGTATGGTTCCAGTTTGCAGCAGAGATGCTTCGGTTTTATTTGATCCGGGGTCTACATTCTCCTATATGTCGTCATATTTTGCTCCTTATATGATTATGCCCCGTGATTTGCTGAGTACCCTTGTATATGTATCTACATCGGTGGGTGATTCTATTGTGGTAGATCGAGTCTACCGTTCTCGCTTAGTTGTTATTGATGGTTTGGAGACTCGGGTAGATTTATTGCTTCTTGATATGGTGGACTTTGATATTATATTGGGGATGGATTGACTATCTCCCTATCATGCTATTCTGGACTGTCATGCCAAGACAGTGACCTTGGCCTTGGCCTTGCCAGGTGTGCCTCGTTTGGAGTGGAGAGGGACTCCTAGCCANTTGATGTTATATTGGGGATGGATTGACTATCTCCCTATCATGCTATTCTGGACTGTCATGCCAAGACAGTGACCTTGGCCTTGCCAGGGGTACCTCGTTTGGAGTGGAGGGGGACTCCTAGTCATTCTTCTGGTAGAGTTATTTCTTATATGAAGGCTCGGCGTATGGTCGAGAAGGGTTGTTTGGCCTATTTGGCCTATGTTCGTGATTCTAGTGCTGAGGTTCCTTCTATGGAGTCTGTGCCTGTGGTTCGTGAGTTCCCAGAGGTTTTCCCTGCTGACCTGCCGGGTATGCCACCCCACAGGGATATTGACTTTTGTATCGAGGTGGCCCAGGGCACTCAGCCCATTTCTATTCCGCCATATCGTATGGCCCCGCCAAAGTTGAAGGAATTGAAGGACCAATTGCAGGACTTGTCTGATAAAGGCTTCATTAGGCCTAGTGTTTCTCCTTGGGGGTGCTCCAGTGTTGTTCGTTAAGAAGAAATATGGCTCAATGAGGATGTGTATTGACTACCGGCAGTTGAATAAGGCTACTATTAAGAACAAGTATCCTTTGCCGAGGATCGATGACTTATTTGATCAGCTTTAGGGTGCTATGGTATTCTCTAAGATAGACTTGAGATCTAGTTACCATCAGATGAGGATCAGGGCGTCTGATGTTTCTAAGATGGCTTTTCGCACTCGTTATGGGCATTATGAGTTCTTGGTGATGTCATTCGGGTTGACAAATGCCCCCGCTGCTTTTATGGAGTTGATGAACCGAGTGTTCAGGCCTTATTTGGACTCGTTCGTTATTGTTTTCATTGATGATATATTGATATACTCTCGCAGCTGAGAGGAGCATGAGCAGCACCTTAGAGTCGTCCTCCATACTCTGAGGGATAGCCAGTTGTATGCCAAATTTTCTAAGTGTGAGTTCTGGTTGAGTTCGGTGGCATTTCTGGGCCATGTTGTGTCGGCAGAAGGTATTCAGGTGGATTCCAAGAAGATTTTGGCAGTCAGAGACTAGCCTAGGCCCACTTAAGCTACATAGATTCGGAGTTTGTTGGGCTTAGCGGGTTATTATCGCCGATTTGTGGAGGGCTTTTCATCTATCGCAACCCCGATGACCAGGTTGACCCAGAAGGGTGCCCAATTCAGGTGGTCGGATGCGTGTGAGGCGAGCTTTCAGAATCTCAAGACAGCCTTGACCACGACACCAGTGTTAGTTTTGCCCACAGGTTCAGGGCCGTATACCGTGTATTGTGATGCTTCACTGGTTGGGCTTGGTGCAGTGTTGATGTAGGATGGCAAAGTCATAGCCTATGCTTCTCGTCAGTTGAAGGTCCATGAGAAGAATTATCCATTTCATGACTTGGAGTTAGCAGCGATTGTCCATTCCTTGAAGATTTGGAGGCATTACTTGTATGGTGTGCCATGTGAGGTGTTTACGGATCATAAGAGTTTATAGTAACTATTCAGGCAAAAAGAGTTGAATATGCGGCAGAGAAGGTGGTTAGAATTGCTGAAGGATTATGATATCACCATTATTTATCATCCAGGGAAGGCCAATGTGGTGGCCGATGCTTTGAGCCGGAAGTCAGTCAGTATGGGTAGTCTAGCTTATTTATCAGTTGGGGAGCCAGCTGTTGCGTTGGATGTTCAGGCTCTAGCCAACTGATTTGTGAGGTGGAGGTTTCTGAGACTGGCAGTGTGTTGGCCCATACCGTGGCCCGTTCTTCGTTGTATGACCGTATTCGGGCCAAGCAGTATGCTGATTGTCATTTATGTGTTCTTAGAGATACAGTCCGGCACGGAGGTGCCAAGCAGGTTACGGTTGATGATGAGGGGGTTCTGCGGATGCAGGGCCGTATTTGTGTACCTGATGTTGATGGTATTTGTGATTTGATACTACAGGAGGCCCATAGTTCCCGATTCCATCCATCCGGGTGCCACAAAGATGTACCAGGACTTGCGACAGCATTATTGATGGCGGAGGATGAAGAAGGATATTGTAGCTTACGTAGCTCAGTGCTTGAACTGTCAGCAGGTTAAGTACGAGCACCAGAGACCCGGTGGTTTGATGCAGCAGTTTCAGCTTCCTGAGTGGAAGTGAGAGCGTATCACCATGGATTTAGAGGATGTTTGATGCGGTTTGGGTTATGGTGGATAGGCTAACCAAGTCAGCGCACTTCATTCCGGTATCAGTTTCATATTCAGCGGAGAAGTTGGCAAGGATATATATGAGAGAGATTGTTCGATTACATGGTGTGCCCTTATCTATTATATCAGACAGAGGTACTCAGTTTACCTCCTATTTCTGGAGAGTTTTTCAACGAGAGTTGGGTACACAGATTGAGCTGAGCACAACATTTCATCCTCAGACGGACGGACAGTCCGAGCATACTATTCAGATGTTGGAGAATATGTTGCGGGCTTGTGTTATTGATTTTGGTGGTTCGTTGGACCAGTTCTTGCCTTTAGCTGAGTTTGCCTACAACAACAACTATCAGTCGAGCATTCAGATGGCTCCGTATGAGGCGTTGTATGGTAGACGGTGTCGATCTACAGTTGGATGGTTCGAGCCGGGAGAGGCTAGATTGTTGGGTTCTGAGCTAGTTCAGGATGCCTTGGACAAGGTGAAGGTTATTCAAGATAGGCTTCGTACGGATCAGTCCAGGCAGAAGAGCTATGCGGATCTTAGAGTTCGAGATTTGGCATTCATGATAGGAGATCAGGTATTTCTTCGAGTGTCGCCTATGAAGAGCTTGATGAGGTTCGGGAAGAAAGTCAAGTTGAGCCCTAGGTACATTGGTCCATTTGAGATTTTGGATAAGGTAGGGTTGGTGGCCTACAGACTTGCCTTGCCACCGAGTTTATTAGCCGTGCACCCGGTGTTTCATGTGTCTATGCTCCGGAGGTATACTGCGGATCCATCTCATGTACTTGATTTCGGCGTGTCCGGTTGGACAAGGATTTATCGTATGAAGAGGAGCCAGTAGCCATATTAGCTCGGCAGGTTCGTTAGTTGAGATCGAAGAGTTATCCTTCGGTCCGTGTTTAGTGGAGAGGTCATCTTGTTGAGGAAACGACCTGGGAGTCCGAGTCCGATATGCGGAGCCGATATCCCCACCTTTTCCCAGATTCAGGTACCCTTCTATGTCTGTTCGAGGACGAACGTTTGTTTTAGAGGTGGAGATTGTGATGACCCAAAAGGTCATCTTATGTAAACTTAATTATGACTGTGTTTCGAGGCCCCGAAAGCCTCCGTTAATCTCACCTCGATGTGCGTGCACAGCCCAGGCGCGTAGCCAGGAAGCCTTTATGTGGAAACTTGATAAAGAGTTGAATTTATGATAATTAATTGAATAAAGTTGACTTTGGTCAACATTTTTGGTAAACGGACCCGAACCCGTGATCTGGCGGTCTCGGAAGGTTCGTAGGGAAATATGGGACTTGGGCGTATGCCCAGAATCGAATTCCGAGGACCCAAGTCCGAGAAATGAATTTTTAAAGAAAATTATTTTCTGAAAATAATTAAGGCTTATTAAAATGAACCTCGATGTGAAACCTGTGTTTCCGGGCCCGCATTATGGTTTTGGAGCCCGGAACAGGTTCAATATGTGTTATTTAAGTTATCTGTGAAATTTGGTAAGGAACAGACTTGATTTGATGGGTTTGNGTTTTAGCGTTGTTTTGAGTGTTCCATAGGCTCGAGCAAGTCCGTTTAATGATTTGGGACTTGTTGGTATTTTTGGACGGGGGCTCGGGTGGGCCCAGGTGACTCCCGGACCCCCAACGGGGCTAAAAACCAGCTAAAACAACTGCTGGTGCAGCTGTTGCTGGTGTGACTGCAGGTGCGGAGGTTCCGCAGGTGCGGTTCTTTTTCCGCAGGTGCGGCCCCCAACTCCGCAGGTGCGAACCCAGCTCCCCCGGCCCTTTTCCGCAAGTGCGCCCATTTCTTCGCAGGTGCGGGACCGCATGTGCGGTCCCAGGGTCGCATGTGCGGAAACCTCTGTAGGCAGCCTGTATTTAAGTGTCAAACTCGGGTTTCCTTCATTTACACCCATTCCAACCTCCATTTAAGCGTCCTAAGAGCTTGACCCATTTCCAGTAGAGGTAAGTAATTTCACGCTATTTTACTAGTTTAATTCATGTATTGTCAAGGGGATTAACTACTAAATCTTAGAAAAAAATCTAGGTTTTGAGTAGTAGATGGGATTTTTGGGAATTTGATGAACTATCCAATTAATCATATGAATTCAAGTAGAAACTTCATATTAATGATCCTTAGGCTATGGGTGAGTGATTCCTCCGAGAATTTTCGGGATTCGAGCATGCTGGCCCGGGGTCAAATTTTAGTATTTTTAGAAGAATAGTAGAAAAATGTATAATAAGGCTTTGGAATTGGTTTATTGAGTAATTATTGATGTTAATAAATCCATTATGTCTAGATATTATCGATTCGGAGTTGGATTCGAGAGGAAAGGCGGTATTAGAGGCTTGAATTGCGATTTTTTGACACGAGGTAAGTGTCTTGCCTAACTTTGGTGGGGGAATAGGTATTGTGTGCTATGTTTAATGCGTTTATCATGTTCAATGCATAGGTGAGGTGACGAGTACTTATGCATTGTGTGTCAAGCATGCCAGAAGTCTATTTTGATGAAATTCTTGTTATTACTTCCATATTCATTGTATTATGAAAATTGTTTCTACTTGAAAGTTGATTGTTTGTTGAAAATCCTTGTTGATAAACTTGCGATATGACGGTTCGATTGAGGACCCAATTTTTTAAGAGATATAATTGAAAGGATTGGTTATAGCTGAGACCCTTGCCTTGGAAATAGTTATGATATTGACTGGTCCTCTCCCCTTGCTGGGTGATTATGATGTGTATTTCCACTATGCTATATTCCTTTCCATTCGAGATTTGTCATTGTTTCGGTGAGGAAGAGTGTAAAGCACGAAGGGTGATGCCGTGCCATGATTTACATTGATTACGTCATAAAATGCATAGTGAGGAAGAGAGTAAAAGCACGAAGGTTGATGTCGTGCCATGATTCACATTGATTAAAAGCACGAAGGTTGATGCCGTGCCATGATTTATATTTCCTCACATTATGCATTGCATTGTGAGGAAGAGAGTAAAAGCACGAAGGTTGATGTCGTGCCATGATTCACATTGATTAAAAGCACGAAGGTTGATGCCGTGCCATGATTTATATTTCCTCACATTATGCATTGCATTGTGAGGAAGAGAGTAAAAGCACGAAGGGTTATGCCGTGCCATGATTTATATTATCTTATACCATACATCGCATTGTGAGGAAGAGAGTAAAATCATGAAGGGTGATGCCGTGCCATTACATACATTGCTCGCATTTATACTTGTTACGTTAGCATCCTTGTTAATTTGCTCTCTCTTGCTTTCTCCTATGTGTTAATCAATTGTTCTTATATCTCACTTGTTACCCCCATTAACTGCTCCTGTATCCCATACTTATCTGGTTATTCCTGCGTTTGTCTATGCTATATCTTGTAGAACTGTACAGGCAGATTATCGTTGTCAGGTCTAGCCTCGTCACTACTTCTGCCGAGGTTAGACTCGGCACTTACTCAGTACATGGGGTCGGTTGTACTGATGCTACACCTGCACTTCTTATTGTTGTGCAGATCCCGTTGTCGGACCCTGTGGACTTCGCTAGAGGGAGTATCCTACTGTTAACCTCAGAGATTCCAAGGTAGACCCGCAGACGTTCGTGGGCCTTGGCGTCTCCTCTATCTCCATTTCCCTATTCTGTCTTGCATTTGTCCTAGTCTTTCTAAGACAGTTCATGTATTTTTTCTTCAGACTTTGTATTTAGCACTATATTAGCATGTCCGTGAGTAGTGACTCCGAGTTTTGGGTATTATTGCAACGTATTGTATTTAGTTACCTTCGCCTAGTTTGGAAAATTTATCTACTTTTGTGTTATGAATTATAATTTGTTCTGGTAAATGCTATTATTTCCGTGATGATATGTTAGTGTAGTTTTCCATGTTGGCTTGTCTAGCGGGTTCAACGTTAGACGCAGTCACGACCTGAAGGTGGGATTTCGGGTCGTGACATATAAAGGTTGCAACGAGAAAATCTGACCTCTTCAAGGTGAAGCAAAGGGATAATGAGATGCTAAGAGAGTTTGTATCTCGATTCCAAATGGAACGTACGGAGTTGCCACCGGTTGCGGATGATTGGGTTGTTCAAGCTTTCACTTAGGGATTAAATGAGTGGAGTTCGATCGAATCACGCCAATTGAAACAGAATTTGATAGAGTACCCAGTTGTGGCTTGGGCAGATGTTTACAATCGATATCAATCGAAGATTAGAGTCGAGGACGACCAACTGAGATCCCCCCAGGTTCTGTGCATCCTAACTGGTCGACAGGTAAAAACCAAAGGGATGTTGACAGAGAACCGAGGCCGAATAAAAATCGGTATTAGCCGTATGTGTCAGATAGAAGGAATAACTTTCCTGGACGTAATTCCGCCCAAAACGATCGGAGAGGTGACCGAGGATAGAATTCTCAGGGACTCATGAGCAAAATTGGATTCGACAAATATGAAGATCCCACAGAAGCACCCCGATTATTGGAGTGCAATTTCAGTGTTGATGCCACGGGTATCATATCGGCCATCAGGAGGATCAAAGACACTTGGTGGCCCAGACCTATAAAACTCGATCTCTCTCAAAGGAATCCAAACCTGATGTGTAAATACCATGGCACGCATGGCCATAGGACCCAAGACTGCAGATAGTTGAGAGATAAGTAGCTCATTTAATCAACGAAGGTCACCGTTGAGAATTCCTCAGTGATAGAGCCAAAAATCACTTTAGGGAAAGAGATGCCAACAGAAAGAACGAGCAAGAAGAACCTCAACATGTTATCCACATCATAGTCGGTGGGGTCGACGTTCCACAAGGACTTGTCTTCAAACGCACCAAAGTATCGATCACAAGAGAAAAAAGAACCCGAGACTATATGCCCGAAGGCACCCTAACATTCAACGACGAAGAAACGGAACGCCTCTCTCAGCCGCACAATGATGCCCTGGTAATTTCTATTTTTCTAAATAAAATTGAAGTTAAATGTGTTCTCGTGGATCCAGGTAGTTCAGCGAACATAATCAGATTAAGGGTCGCAGAGCAGCTCGGCCTACTAGATCAAATTGTACGTGCATCTCGAGTCCTAAACGGCTTCAACATGGCTAGTGAAACAACAAAAGGAGAAATAATCTTACCACTGAACGTGGCCGGGACCATCCAAGACACAAAATTTCATGTCATCGAAGGCGACATGAGGTACAATGCACTGCTCGGAAGGCCATGGATTCACAACATGAGGGCAGTAGCGTCAACCCTCCACAAAATGATAAAGTTCTCAACAGTGGATGGTATGAAAATAGTTTATGGGGAACATCACGATGCAAAAGAGATGTTTGCAGTCGACGAGGTGATGCCGATACCAAATCAACGCTCAAAGAGCCGGAATAGGTGATACTCATCAAGTATCTACCCGAACATAAGGTAAACCTGGGAACGAGGTTAACCCCCGAGCTCAGGGAAAAACTCATTCAATTTCTTATTGATAATGTGGATTGTTTTGCATGGTCCCATTTATACATGATAAGAATCCCACCCGAGATAACAACTCATCGGTTGAGCCTAGATCCCATGTTCAGACCGATAAAGCAAAAGAGAAGGCCTCATTCCGAGGTGAATCACGCCTAAAATTCTTAAAATAGGGTCCATTCGGGAAGTCAAGTATCCCGAGTGGTTAGCGAACGTAGTCGTAGTCCCCAAAAAAGGGAACAAACTTAGAATGTGTGTAGTTTATAAGGACCTGAATAAAGCATGTCTGAAAAAGTCTTTTCCTTTTCCTAACATCGATCGAATGATCGATGCTACGGCCGGCCACGAGATACTTACTTTTCTCGATGCCTATTCTGGGTACAACCAAATCTAGATGGACCCTGTAGACTAGGAAAAAAAAATTCTTTTATTACTAAGTACGGAACTTATTGCCCTAATGTAATGCCCTTCGGGCTAAAAAATGCGGGATCTACATATCAAAGCCTAGTTAACAAGATATTCGAAGAACATATAGGAAAATCAATGAAAGTTTACATTGACGATATGTTAGTTAAGTCCCTGCGCGCAAAGGACCATTTGACTCATTTATAGGAGATATTCGAAATCTTGAGGAAATACAACATGAAGATTAACCCCGAAAAGTGTGCCTTCGGGGTCGGCTCGGGTAAATTCCTCGGCTTCATGGTGTCAAATCAGGGGATCGAGATCAATCCCGATAAGATTAAGGCCATCGTGGACTGCGTGAAAGCCATTCAGAGGCTAACCGGACGAATAGCTGCCATAGGCCGGTTCATTTCGAGGTTATCGGATTAGAGCCACATGTTCTTTTCCTTACTCAAAAAGAAAAATGATTTTAAATGGACCGCGGAATGTCAACAAGCGTTTGAGGAATTGAAACGGTACCTATCGGGCCCACCTTTGCTCCACACCCCAAAGGAAGATGAGAAGATGTACCTTTACTTGGCGGGTGTCCGAGATAGCGGTAAATGGAGTATTAGTTTGAGAAGAACAAGGTACGCAATTTCCAGTTTATTACGTGAGTCGAACCTTAGGAGATGCTGAAACCAGGTATCCACGCCTAGAAAACTTGCCACTTGCATTAATAAGCGCATCTAGAAACTAAAGCTGTATTTTTAGTGTCATCCTATATGTGTTACTACCACATATCCCCTTCGAAATATATTGCACAAACCCGAGTTATCGGGCCGATTGTCCAAATGGGCCGTCGAACTTGGCGGGTACGTTATTGAATATCAACCCTGAACAACCATCAAGTCTCAAATATTATCATACTTCATGGCAGACTTTTCGCCAAGCCTCGTACCCGAAGTGGGAAAGGAAATTCTGCTAAAATCGGGTACATCATCGGGGGTATGGATCCTCTTCATGGACGGAGCCTCGAATGTGAAGGGGTCCGGGCTTGGTATTGTTTTGAAACCGCCTACGAGCAATGTTATTAGACAATCGATTAAAGCTACCAAATTAACCAACAACAAAGCCAAAGGGAAGTGGAGATAAAAAATGCCCGAGGTTCTATGGGCGTATCGGACGACATCGAATTCCAGTACCGGAGTAAATTCGTTTTCTTTAGTCTATGGCTCCGAAGTCTTAATACCTGTCGAAGTCGGAGAGCCCAACGCCAGGTTTTGATATGCAATGGAAGAATCAAACCATGATGTAATGAATACCAACCTCGAATTGTTCGATGAAAGACGATAAACGGCACTCGTTCGAATGGCCGCACAAAAGCAACGAATCGAGAAGTATTACAACAGAAGAACCAATCTTCGACACTTCAAAGTCGGGGACTTGGTCTTAAGGAAAATCACCATCAATACTCGAGACCCTAATGAAGGGAAACTTGGTCCTAACTGGGAAGGACCCTATCAAATCCTAGACATAGTCGGGAAAGGATCTTACAAGCTTGGAACAATGGACGGTGAGCCATTGTCGAATAATTGGAACATATCACTCCTCAAGCGATATTATTGCTAAGGTATGGTTTTCTCCTTTTTGTTTCATCTACTTAAATACAAGAAACTAACTTATTGCAGGTATCCGATACAAGAATTGAGACCTCAGGTTTTAAAGTATGCGTTGCACTCTTTTTCCCTTAGATCGATTTTTATCCCAAATGGGTTTTTCCGGCAAGGTTTTTAACGACGCAACAACTATGTGCTACCTGGGGATAATTTAACAGTATCCAAGGCATCTTTGCAATCAACCGCGAATACGCGGGGGGGGGGGGGGGGGGTGGTGGGGTGGGAGGGAGGTGGGGGGGGGGGGGGGGGGGGGGGGTTCACCCTCGGATATTATGTAAATGAGCCTCGATAGGAAGAATTTTGTAATGGGACAAACGGTCGAATGGACCGTGTCCATATAGATTAGCCGAGTCCTGACAACAAAACATGTACGCATGTATGAATAATACAAAGAAGCACCCTTTTTTCTCAAACATCTCGTGTTTGAAGTAGAATTTCTATAATAAGAGTCATGTACTTACGATTCTAATCTATTATGAAAAACTAACACTTGTTAAAAATGGCTCAAGGGCCAAATACAAGCATACCTCAAACACTCGGGGACTACCTACTCGAGCTATCTAAGTTCAAAATCATAAGACCACAAATATTGTTGCGGCCAAACGCACACGCAAGTATACGCGGTCGTCAAGTAATAAAGTGACTAAAAGTCGGATGTCGAACCCACGAGGACTTGTGATTAACTATTAACTAAATTAGACTATCCTAAATATCTAAACAAGAATTAAACCTAATAATATTTGATTCTAAACTAATTAAAATAAAGAAAACAAATAGTGAACTCTGAACAAGGGAAAAACAGATTTTTATGTTATCAATGTGATGAAAACGATCTAGGGTTATGGTCTATCTAACAATCATATTGTATTCTTCAATTGAATTAACTAACTAATTTATCTAGTTTATTGGTTAACAGGGTTAATATTGCTCATAAGAATCTGTCGAGTTCTTACTCGCCTATTCAAGCTAACCTAATGCCTATATGTCTATGGAGTTAGAACTAACAAGAACGCATTTATAATTCATGTAAATCAACCAAGCAAGGCAATTAGGTATATGTCTATCCTAACCGCGAATCCGTTCCCCGATGCCCAGGTTCAAGAACTTGCTCAACTCAATCCTATATGCAATCTAGAATTCCCATTTTCGAGTTCAACTCTAGATTCGTAGATAATTTTCAATTGGTGATCAAGCAATCAAATAATTAAGCACAAGATTGAATAAATAAACCAATACGATAAATTAAGAAATCAAAATCAATATCCGAATAACAATAGTCATGAAAGAACCACAACCCTAGAACGTGAAGTTTAGCTCCACATAGACATGGTAGCAAAACAACAAATCATACAAAGAAACATAAAAATTACAAAGATTGATGGAAGAAAATATGGAACTTGATGAATTTCGGCCTTCACGACGGCTCTGTGCTTGTGTATTTCTCTCTAAATCACGTTCTCCCCTTCAAAGTATGTTAGATCTCCAAAAATAACGTTCTCCCATGTATATATACCAATTAGGGTCGGGCCCAAACAATTATACCTTCTCCCACGCGAAAAAGGACTTTTTTTGACGCCTGGACGTGGCGCAGGCGCGGCCAAACGCGGCGCGGGCGCGGCCAGACATGCTCTCTGATTCTGCCGCGTTCAGTTCCGTGGTCGCGCTGTCGATCGCATTTTTCACCCTGTTCAGTTCGGAATTGGAAACAACGTAAACCATGAAGGTTGTAGCCCTTTGAGTTAGCTTTCCAACCATATATTATATAGCCCAAATGGAGTTCGGAGCAAAACGTTATATTCATTTTACTAGACAGTGCAAAATATGCCTCATCGAGTCTTCGTTTGCTCTCAACTATCAAATTTGACCCCCGAACACGATCCCGGCTTAATTTCTTTGAGCTTTTACTCAGACTTCAAAGCTTCAAATCACTTAAATTCATTTCATAACATCTATATAGCTCGGAATCACACCTACAAGGCATAAAACACACAATTAGTGCAAAACACTAGCGATTAAAGCTCAAACTCAATTAAAGTGCAGTAAACTCGAGTGTAATAAGCGACTAAAATATGTAATTATAGTCTATAATCAACACCCCATACTTAAACCATTGCTCGTCCTCGAGCAATCAAACTACACTTTATATAGACACGACTTTTTTTAAGCAATTCTCCTAACTCATCACACAAAGAGAATATTTAAAATAGACTAAGTACAAAAGCGTAACATCTTCACCTCAAGATTTGACTCACAAGTACCACGCATTATTCACATCTCACCCACTTACTCTAACATAGAGTTCACTGACATTACCCTTCCGTCATGGATCAAGTGCCCTCACACAACAAAAGAGAGTAGTTCCACACAATAAAATTTAAGAACACATAGGAACTTAAGATAGAAAGAATTCACTCACTCTCAGAAATAACATTCATGTGCCACAAAAGATGCACCATAGGCTTGCCCTTAGTGTACTACTCTACTAATCGAGCTCATTCAGTCTAGGATCAAGTAGTACTTTATTTGGTTGTAATGTAGGCTGCGGGACGGGTAAGATACAATTAGATATAAGAGTGACTACACCTCCCTAAGCACTTTAATACATATACTTAACATTCAAACCCCATACTTATGTCAAACCAAACTCCACCTTCACATCAATATTATTACCCCATACTTCTTTAAGCACAATTACATCAAGAGTCACCACTTATCAATGAATATTTTTTATTCCAGCAATACAACTATTTTTTCCTCTTTTTTTTTTCCAAGTGACTCTTACTTTTTTCAAAACAGTGCACCTTTCTCCTTATTTCATTAGTTCCACTCAAAATCCAAACCAACCACCCCACACTTTAACTTTTACACAATTCATAACACTTCAAGTGCTCATGAGAGGTTAAAAGGTTCAAATAGATAGTCCATTCAAACAATTGGGTAAGGCTTGTAATGTGGTTGCCAAAGAAACAAGATTACAGGCTCAAAGGGGTTAACTACGATACATATCAATTAGGCGGATAAAATACACATATCTGGATCAACAAAGAAACGCCTATATCACTTCAAAGACTGAACAAAACTACTATTTCGCTTTGCAAACACACATGACAAGTTCTAGACATCAAATGCAATGCACAAAATAACACACAAACCTCATAGACACATGGCACTTAACTCACTCAGGATTGGATTCATCAAGACACTCTAGTCAAAGCAGTTAAGCAAATTTAAAATCATACAATTTAAGGTACTTATACAAGAGTAAAAAACTGAGCCTAAGCGTCACAACCAAAGTATTCACTATTCTCCAGGCATAACAAAGTCAAGAGATATTGCTTCAATTCAAAACACAACACAATGGCTCCTCTTCCAAAAATAAAATAAAATAACTACACCCGGTTCAAACAAAACCCTTGGAATAGAACCGTGGTCAAAAGAAAAACCAAGGGGGAATTACTACACTACCTAACAAAAGAAAATCTTTTTTTTTCTAGGCTTAAATCCCTCAAGAAAATTTTCTAATAGATCCATCGTCGGGAAAAGTCTAATTTTATCTTATTTAAAAAAAAAATTATTCAATTAAACAAACACAACTAAAATAGCATAGAAAGTCACACAGACAATCTCCTCACCGCACACTTAAAATTGTGCAATGTCCTCATGCACACTGTAAATAACAAGAAGGTAAAAGAGACTCCCTTGTAGGCCAAAGGCCGATGAATTAGCAGCTCGCGAGATACTCAAACTTCTCTCAGGTATGATTCTTTGTGTGGGTACCTCACACTCAGTTTCAACCACCTGCTCGTTTTTTCACATGCCTATGACTTTGCTTCCTATGCTCATAATCCTACAAAATGAAAATAAATACTACAAAATAATAAAAATAAAATAAAAATAAACAAAAATAAAAGAAAGCATTAAAGCTGGGTTGCCTCCCAACAAGTGCCTAATTTAAAGTCGCGGCACGACTTGAACCACTTTTTACCTCCACCTTGAACTTATGAATTGTATCCCAAATTTGGCTTCAAACTTTCTGTTATGCTCCCTAGGCGGTGAGACAAAGGTAATTAGGCCAAGCAACCAATATCGTGTTTTACGCTTCTTGGCCTTCAAGTGAGGTATGTAATTTTGTCTCTCTGACACGACGAATTCAAGAATGTAGGCACCCCGTTCCTCATCCATTGGCTCCTCTAAAGGCTCAGATGACTCGATTTCCATGTCATCATCCAAACACAATGTTGAAAAATGTATGGAATGAGGACCAATACACCCTAACTCTATAATTGTATTACTCTTTACATCCTTGTATTTACACACACTAGAGTCTCCAACTATAATATTATCTATTTTCTCACATGACTCTAGAGTTCTTTCCTCAACATGGACATCATCAATAAAAATATGGTCGAAAGATTGACCCTCCACTTTTAGCTCCTCAATTTGGCGTATAAGCTCCTTTTCAATTTCACACAACTTAGAACTATTTTGTTGGGCGTTAGACGCATCAACCTTTGCATTCAAGTGAGCCTCTAAGACGTGAATATCAGTGCCAAATTTTTCAATCTCTTGTCCCAGTGCAACTCTTCCTTCTATTAACTGTCTCATCCTATCAATAGTTTCCTCACGTTGAGCCTCATATATTTCTAATTTTTCATCTTGTTCCACTAGCCATGTTTGGCTCAAAATCTCCACTTTTTCAAAAAATTTCTTTTCTTGGAACTCGCTCTCTTCATTCAATTCTTCCATATTAGCGTTCATTCTTGTGATTGTTGCCCTCATTCTTTTCATATCTTTTTTGAGTTCATCCTGTTGCTCTGCTACTTGCCTCAAGATATCTCTAATATCTGCATCAAGTTTCATATCATGCACTTCATTGCCCCTATCAAACTCACAAATATCATTAGAAAGATCATAATAAGGGCTTAGAGAAGGATGAAAAGAATTAGGACAACCACCCCAATGGCCATCTTGACCACCACACATATTACAAATATTCCACTCAAAGGAGTAAGATTGTGCGCACAACTCGCTCCCGGAAACATTCTGACAATTTTTCTACCAGTGGGGTCCTCCACAATATGAACAAGGATCATCAAAATAAGAATAACCATCATTCGAATAATTTTAATTCCAAGATGCTATGTTAAAATAAATAATAAAAAAATACTAACTAACCTAAATAAAAAAAAATGAATAGATAAAAAGAATAAATGTCTAATCTAGAAAATGGCTAATTTCTAAGTCCCCGGCAACGGCGCCAAAAACTTATTGCGGCCAAACGTACACGAAAATATACGCGGTCGTCAAGTAATAAAGTGACTAAAAGTCGGATGTCGAACCCACGAGGACTTGTGATTAACTATTAACTAAATTAAACTATCCTAAATATCTAAACAAGAATTAAACCTAATAGTATTTGATTCTAAACTAATTAAAATAAAGAAAATAAATACTGAACTCTGAACAAGGGAAAAGCAGATTTTTATGTTATCAATGTGATGAAAACGATCTAGGGTTATGGGCTATCTAACAATCATATTGTATTCTTCAATTGAATTAACTAACTACTTTATCTAGTTTATTGGTTAACAAGGTTAATATTGCTAATAAGAATCTGTCAAGTTCTTACTCGCCTATTCAAGCTAACCTAACGCCTATATATCTATGGAGTTAGAACTAAGAAGAACGCATTTATAATTCCTGTAAATCAACCAAGCAAGGCAATTAGGTATATGTCTATCCTAACCGCGAATCTGTTCCCCGATGCCCAGGTTCAAGAACTTGCTCAACTCAATCCTATATGCAATCTAGAATTCTCACTTTCGGGTTCAACTCTAGATTCGTAGATAGTATTCAATTGGCGATCAAGCAATCAAATAATTAAGGACAAGATTGAATAAATAAACCAATACGATAAATTAAGAAATCAAAATCAATATCCGAATAACAATAGTCATGAAAGAACCACAATTCTAGAACGTGAAGTTTAGCTCCACATAGACATGGTAGCAAAACAACAAATCATACAAAGAAACATAAAAATTACAAAGATTGATGGAAGAAAAGATGGAACTTGATGAATTTCGGCCTTCACGACGGCTATGTGCTTGTGTATTTCTCTCTATATCACGTTCTCCCCTTCAAAGTATGTTAGATCTTCAAAAATAACATTCTCCCATGTATATATACCAAGTAGGGTCGGGCCCAAGCAATTATACCTTCTCCCACGCGAAAAAGGACTTTTTTTTACGCCTGGACGCGGCGCGGGCGCGGCCAAACATGCTCTCTGATTCTGCTGCGTTCAGTTCTGCGGTCGCGCTGTTGACCGCATTATTCGCCCCGTTCCATTCGGAATTGAAAAAAAAGTAAAACATGAAAGTTGTATCCCTTTGAGTTATCTTTCCAACCATATATTATATAGCCCAAATGGATTTCGGAGAAAAACGTTATATCGCGTTTACTAGACAGTGAGAAATATGCCTCATCGAGTCTTCGTTTGTTCTCAACTATCAAATTTGACCCCCCGAACACGATCCCGACTTAATTCCTTGAGCTTTTACTCATACTTTAAAGCTTCAAATCACTTAAATTCATTCTATAACATTTATATAGCTCGGAATCACACCTACAAGGCATATAACACACAATTAGTGCAAAACACTAGCGATTAAAGCTCAAACTCAATTAAAGTGCAGTAAACTCGAGTGTAATAAGCGACTAAAATACGTAATTATAGCCTATCATCAGGCAACCCTCGATATATAGGCCAAGGCCATCACACTCGAGGACTAACATTTCAAACAAGTTCGAAATGTTATCGGAAAACAAGTCTAAGAGACATACCTGAAGGCTATGACCATATTAATGACTACGGTCATATAAAAGGATACGGCCGAAATAATGCATCTCGGAAACGTCCAACTTCCGCCATAAACTAAAGGCCTTCAAATACTTTGAAAAACAAGTTAAATAAGGCTACCATCGACAAAGCAAATAGAAAGGTCTTCGATAAAATCAATCCTCGAATAGATTAAAGGCTTCGATAATATCACCCTTCGAAAAAACCTCAAGATGTATCGAATTATCCTTAAACAATTAAGTTAAGATAAAATGGGGTTCCGATCATTGAACCCTCGAAAACAAATCCAACGGGTACAAAAAACACATGCTAAGGCATAAAAAGATTTTCACTAAGTCTTTTAGCCAAAAAGGGAAAAATCATAGCCGTTTTTAGAGGCCGAATTGGCCCAACTTAAAGAGCTTAAGGGCCGATATAAAAGAGCCTAAGGGCCGATTTAAAGACCCTAAGGGCCAATATAAAAGAGCTTAAGGGCCGATCTAATAAGCCTAAGGGCCAATACAGTTAGAGTTTGAGACCTAGCTCTCACCGAATTCGAATCCAAGGGTCCAATTATTACAAGCTTAAACAAACGATTAACTACTACTCGAAGATTCACATAAAAGGTATAGCGGTGAGCTCGAAAACTTAACAATCATTGATAAAAACCTAAGGGTCTATCCTATCCTATAAAACTATTCGAGCTTGGTTATTGTGATGACCCAAAAGGTCATCCTGTATAAATTAGCTAAATCTGTGTTTCGAGGCCCCGAAAGCATCCGTTAATTTCACCTCGATATGCGTGTGCAGCTCGGGCGGGTATCCAGGAAGCATTTATGTGAAAACTTGATGAAAAATGAAAATTCTAATAATTAATTGATTAAAGTTGACTTTGGTCAATATTTTTGGAAAACAGACCCGGACCCGTGATTTGACGGCCCCGGAGGGTCCGTAGGATAATATGGGACTTGGGCGTATGCCTGGAATCGAATTCCGAGGTCCCAAGCCCGAGAAATGAATTTTTAAAGAAAATTGTTTTCTGAAAAATATAAAGGTTTTTGAAAATGAATATTTATGTGAAAACCATGTTACCGGGCCCGTATTATGATTCTGGAGCCCGAAACAGGTTTAATATATGTTATGTGAGCTATCTGTGAAATTTGGTGTAAAACAGACTTGAAATGACGTGTTTCGGATAAAAAATCGGAACAATTGAACCTTATGAAGTTTTGAGAAAATTCTATGAGTTTTGAGGTTTAATTCATTGATGTTGATGATATTTTGGTGATTTAAATACTTAAATAAGTCCGTAGGATGATTTTGGAGTCGTGTGTGTTTTTGGGTTTGAGACCCGAGGGCTCGGGTGAGTTTCGGGTAGTTAACGGGGTGTGCAAAGTGGAAAAATCTGGTGTTTTTTGATGATTTGCTGGTGTCAGGTGTAATACCCTTCGCGAACGCGGCCAAGGTCTCGCGAACGCGAAGGGTAAATTATGGTGGCCTGGGTTTTACTCTACGCGAACGCGTAGAAGGAGACGTGAACGCGGAGCACTGGACAGTGCTTCTACGCGAATGCGTCCCCAGGGGTGCGAATGCGTAGGTTTAGGGTGAGGTCGGGGGGCAGGGTTTTTGTTCTTCGCGAACACGGGCGTAGGCTCGCGAACGCGGAGGGATAGGAAGTCAGACCTTCGCGAACGCGGCCCTGGCTCCGCGAATGCGTAGGTCCTAGCAGCTAACCCTTCGCGAACGCGACCAGTGGCCCGCGAACGCGAAGGGAAATTTCGCCTAGTTATTTTAGAATGTCAAAAACAGATTCATTACGGGATTATTCCCATTTTTCACTTCCTCCTTCTTCCCCAAACCCCCCATAGACGAAATTCAAGCTTTCCTTCCTCCATAGCTCCATAGGTATGTATATTTAACTCTATTTTCTTCCGTTTTCATCAATCAAACACTAGAATCTTGGCCTAAAATCCAAAAAACTCAGAGTAGAAATTAGGGGTTTTAGGTAGAGTTAGAGTTTATGGAATTCTGGGTAATTAAACCTCAATTTGGGGTCGGATTTCAAAACAAATTATATATTTGAACTCGTGGGGGTATGAGTGATCGGATTTTGGTCCGAGCCTCGTGTTTGGACCAAGCGGGCCCGGGGTTGAATTTTGGTATTTTTGGAAGAATGCTAGGAAATGGGTAATTAGGCTATGGGACTGATTATTTGAGTCATTATTGATATTATTAAGTCGATTATGTCTAGATATCCTTATTTCGGAGTCGGATTCTAAAGGAAAGACGGTGTTAGAAGCTTGATTGCCATTCTTGGACCCGAGGTAAGTGTCTTGCCTAATGCTGGTGAGGGAATAGGTATTGTGCTCTATGTGTTATGTGTTTATCATGTTCAATGCATAGGTAAGGTGACAAGTACCTATGCATTGTGTGTCAAAGTATGCCCGTGAGTCCATTTTGCTTAATTCCTTGTTATTGCCTCAATGATTATCGTGTTATGAAGTGGTTCTTTTGGGAAGTTATGTCCTCGTAAGGAGTTGGTTATAGCTGAGACCCTTGCCGGGAAAATGTGTTTGACTTTGGTTGTTATTCCCCGTGTCGGGTGGTTGTGATTTGAATTCCGGTAGTTGATTTCCTTGCCAAGTTTGTGATTTGTTGTTGATATTACTTGGGTGAGGAAAAGAGTAAAGCACGAAGGGTGATGCCGTGCCATTCATTCATATCATTCATTATTTATTTATTGCAATGTGAGGAAGAGAGTAAAGCACGAAGGGTGATACCGTGTCATTCATTCATATCGTTTCTTTATTTATTAGTGCATAGTGAGGAAGAGAGTAAAGCACGAAGGGTGATGCCGTGCCATTCATTTCATTTATTATTGCAATCATTTCATATATATTTACCTGTTGCATAGTGAGGACGAGTGCAAAGCACGAAAGGTGATGCCGCGCCATTCATTTCATTTATTATTGTAATCATTTCATATACATTTACCTGTTGCATAGTGAGGAAGAGTGTAAAGCACGAAGGGTGATGCCGTGCCATTCATTTATCTGTTTATTTATTGTGTTTAACATATCATTTTGCTATCTATATGTTGCCCCCTTACTTGTTCCCGTATCCCTTGTTTATGTGTTGCATATCTGTCACTTCCTTGCTATATTTTTGGTAGAACTGTACAAGTAGATTATCGTCATCGTGTCTAGCCTCGCCACTACTTCGGCCGGGGTTAGGCTCGGCACTTGATCAGTACATGAGGTCGGTTGTACTGATGCTACACCTGCACTTCTCTATGTTGTGCAGATCCCGCAGCCGGACCCGATGGACACTGATTGAGGGAGCATCCTTCAGTCCACTTCGGTGATTACAAGGTAGACCCGCAGACGTTCGTGGGCGTTGGCGTCTCCTCTACCCTTATCTTTCTAAACTTTCTTGTTTTTCTTAGTTCTAAAACAATTTATGTATTATTTCTTCAGACTTTGTGTTTAGTACCCTCTTAGTCAGTTCGTGAGTTAGTGACTCCAGGTGCTGGGTTATTGTAAATGAACCGTGTTATTGGGGTTTTGAGTTATTTTCAGAGTTTATCTGCTTCCGCATTTGAAAAAGGAATATTAGATTCTTTACTTAATTCTGTATTTTTAATGCTAGTACGTTAATGATATGGTATACATTGTCTTGTCTAGCGGGTTTAATGTTAGACGTAGTCATGGCCCAATTGGTGGGATTTCAGGTCGTGACAAGTTGGTATCAGAGCCCTAGGTTGCTTAGGTCTCACAACTCACTGACAACTTGGTAGAGTGTAAGGGATTGGTACGGAGACGTCTGTACTTATCCCCTAGAGGCTGCAAAGTTAGGAATAACTTCACATCCTTCATTCTCTGTCGTGCTAATTGAATTCAAAATACTAATTGAGTCTCTAATTACTCTCTCGCAGATGGCGAGAACACGTCCTTCCTCATCGACTAATTAGCATCCAGACCCTCCTATTGCAGCTCCTACGAGGGGCCGAGGCCGAGGTAGAGCTAGAGCAGTAGCTCCAAATGAGGACCCATAGGTAGATTATGCCGGTGAGGTTCCTGCTCAGACAGTCCCAGTTGGACCAACTCAGGTCCCAGAGGGATTCATTGCTACCCTGGTGATTCAGGACGCTCTAGTCCGTCTAGTGGGACTCATGGAGAGTGTGGCTCAGACCGGTCTTCTTCCTACTGCACCAACTGGATCTCAGGCTGGGGAAGGGACCCATACTCCTGTTATTCATACCCCAGAGCAGGTTGCCACTCAGTTTCAGACTCCAACACCTCAGACAACTGGAGTAGCTCAGCCGAGTATTGTGGCACCGGCAACCGAGGGTGCAACTATGTCAGCAGATGCTTTATGGAGACTAGATCGGTTCATCAAGTTATTCACTTCTACTTTTACTGGTGCACCGTCAGAGGATCCACAGGAATTTGGACAGTTGTCATGAGGTTCTTTGGAACATGGGTATAGTGGAGTCCAATGGAGTTAACTTTGCTACCTTTCGGTTATCTGGCACAGCCAAGACTTGGTGGAGGGATTATTGCTTGACCAGACCAGCTGGGTCTGCACCTTTGACTTGGGATCAGTTCTCCGATCTATTCTTGGGGAAGTTTCTTCCCATTACTCAGTGAGAGGATCTTAGGAGGCAGTTTGAGCGCCTCCAGCAGGGATCTATGTCTGTCACCCAGTACGAGACCAGGTTCATCACTTTAGCCAGGCATGCACTTATGATACTTCCTACTGACTATGAGAGAGTGCGGAGGTTTATTGAGGGCTTAGCTCAGCCCATCAGACTCCAGATGGCCAGGGAGTCAGGTATCAATATTTCATTCCAGGATGCGGCCGATGTGGCCAGGAGGATTGAGATGATTTTTTCACAAGGAGGTGGTAGGGGGCTGACAAGAGGTCCCGTCACTTTGGTAGATTCGGTGGAGCCTCAACCGGAGGCAGGGAGTCTTTCAGTAGGGGTCATCCACCCCGACCTTTTCAGTCAGCACTTCAGGTATCTCACCGTGCACCGCCAGCTCCTGTTAGTGCACCACCAGCCCCTATAAGTGCACATCTACTTCAGTGCTACCAGGGTGGTTATTAGGGTCATCAGGGGCAGTTCCAGAGTTATCAGCCACATCAGCAGAGACCTTGTTATTCTTGTGGTGTTCATGGACACATTGCGAGGGATTGCCCCAGGGCTTCTGGTAGTTCTCAATATCAGGGTACTCGCACCATGGTCCCCGCAGCAGGTGCACCCCCACCCCCTCAGCCAGCTAGGGGTGGTGGTCGTGGTGCTAGAGGTGGAGGTCAGACTCATAGAGGTGAAGGGCATGCCGTGAGAGGTAGAGGTCAGCCCGTAGCAGGTAGACCTAGAGATGTGTAGGTTGGAGGGGCTCAGCCCCGGTGTTATGCTTTTCCTGCTCGTCCTGATGCTGAGGCTTCTGATGCAGTTATTACAGGTACGGTTTCAGTTTGCAGCAGAGAGGCTTCGGTGTTATTTGATCCGGGTTCTACATTCTCCTATGTGTCTTCATATTTTTCCCCTTATTTGAGTATGCCCCGTGATTCCTTGAGTACTGTTGTACATGTGTCTACACCGGTGGGTGATTCTATAGTGGTAGACCAAGTCTACTGTGCTTGCGTAGTAGTTATTGGTGGTCTGGAGACTCAAGTTGATCTTTTGCTTCTTCATATGGTTGAATTTGATGTTATATTGGGGATGAATTTGTTATCCCCCTATTATACTATTCTGGACTGTCATGCCAAGACAGTGACCTTGGCCTTGCCAGGGGTACCTCGTTTGGAGTGGAGGGGGACTCCTAGCCATTCTTCTGGTAGAGTTATTTCTTATATGAAGGCTCGGCACATGGTTGAGAAGGGTTGTTTGGCCTACCTGGCCTGTGTTCATGATTCTAGTGCCGAGGTTCCTTCCCTGGAGTCTGTGCCCGTTGTTCGTGAGTTTCCAGAGGCATTCCCTGCTGACATGCCGGGTATGCCACCCGACAGGGATATTGACTTTTGTATTGAGGTAGCTGAGGGCACTCAGCCTATTTCTATTCCGCTGTATCGTATGGCCCCGCCAGAGTTGAAGGAACTGAAGGAGCAATTGCAGGATTAGCTGGATAAAGGCTTCACTAGGCCTAGTTTTTCTCCTTGGGGTGCTCCAGTGTTGTTTGTTAAGAAGAAATATGGCTCAATGAGGATGTGTATTGACTACCGACATTTGAATAGGGTTACCATTAAGAACAAGTATCCTTTGCTGAGGATTGATGATCTATTTGACCAGCTTCAGGGTGCTACAATGTTCTCCAAGATAGACTTGAGATCAGGTTACCATCACCTGAGGATTAGGGCTTCTGATGTCCGTAAGACAACTTTCCGCACTCATTATGGGCACTATGAGTTTTTGGTGATGTCTTTTGGGTTGACTAATGCCCCCGCTGCATTCATGGAGTTGATGATCCGAGTGTTCAAGCCTTATTTGGACTCATTTGTGATTGTGTTTATTGATGATATATTGATATACTCTCGCAACCGAGAGGAGCATGAGCATCACCTTAGAGTCGTCCTTCAGACTCTGAGGGATAGTCAGTTGTATGCCAAATTCTCCAAGTGTGAGTTTTGGTTGAGTTTAGTTGCATTTACAGGCCACGTGGTTTCGTCAGAGGGTATTCAGGTGGATCCCAAGAAGATTTCAGCAGTAAGAGATTGGCCTAGGCCCACTTCCGCTACAGAGATCTGGAGTTTCTTAGGCTTAGCAGGTTATTATCGCCGATTTGTGGAGGGTTTTTCATCTATCGCAGCCCCGATGACCAGGTTGACTCAGAAGAGTGCTCAGTTTAGGTGGTCTGATGAGTGTGAGGCGAGCTTTCAGAAGCTCAAGACCGCCTTGACCATGACACTTGTGTTAGTATTGCCCTCATGTTCAGGACCGTATACCATGTATTGTGATGCTTCACGGGTTGGGCTTGGTGCAGTGTTGATGCAGGACAAAAAGGTTATAGCCTATGCTTCTCGTCAGTTGAAGATTCATGAGAAGAACTATCCAGTTCATGATTTGGAGCTTGCAGCTATTGTTCACGCTTTGAAGATTTGGAGGCATTATCCGTACGAAGTGCCATGTGAGGTGTTCACGGACCATAAGAGCTTGCAGTATCTGTTCAGACAGAAGGAGTTGAACATGAGGCAGAGGAGATGGTTAGAGTTGCTAAAGGATTATGATATTACCATCCTTTATCATCCGGGGAAGGCCAATGTGGTGGCCGATGCTTTGAGCCAGAAATCAGTCAGTATGAGCAGTCTAGCTTTTTGACAGTCGGAGAGCGACCTCTTGCGTTAGATGTTCAGGCTTTAGCCAACCGATTTGTGAGATTGGAGGTTTCTGAGACTGGCAGTGTTTTTGCCCATACTGTGGCCCGTTCTTCATTGTATGACCGTATTCGGGCCATGAAGTATGATGATCGTCATTTATTTGTTCTTAGAGATACAGTCCGGCACTGAGGTGCCAAGCAGGTTACGATCGATGATGAGGGAGTTCTACGGATGCAGGGACGTATTTGTGTACCTGATGTTGAGGGTATTCGTGAGTTGATTCTTCAGGAGGCCTATAGTTCCCGGTATTCCATTTATCCGGGCGTCGCAAAGATGTACCAGGACTTGCGGAAGCATTATTGGTGGCGTAGAATGAAGAAGGATATTGTAGCTTATGTAGCTCGGTGCTTAAACTGTCAGCAAGTTAAGTACAAACACCAGAGACTCGGTGGTTTGAATTCAACTTCCTGAGTGGAAGTGGGAGCGTATCACCATGGATTTTGTAGTTGGACTCCCACAGACTTAGAGGATGTTTGATGCGGTTTGGGTTGTTGTGGATAGGCTGACCAAGTCAGCGCACTTCATTCCAGTATCAGTTTCATATTCAGCGGAGAAGTTGGCAATGATATATATGAGAGAGATTGTTCGATTGCATGGTGTGCCCTTATCCATTATATCAGACAAAGGTACTCAGTTTACCTCCCATTTTTGGGGAGTATTTCAGCAAGAGTTGGGCACACAGATGGATTTGAGCACAACATTTTATCCTCAGACAGACAGACAGTCCGAGCGTACTATTCACATTTTGGAGGATATGTTGCGGGCCTGTGTCATTGATTTTGGTGGTTCATGGGACCAATTCTTGCCTTTAGCTGAGTTTACCTACAACAACAACTATCAGTCGAGTATTCAGATGGCTCCGTATGAGGCGTTGTATGGTAGACGGTGTCGGTCTCTAGTTGGATGGTTTGAGCCGGGAGGCTAGATTGCTGGGTTTTGAGTTAGTCCAGGATGCCTTTGACAAGGTGAAGATTATTCAGGATAGACTTCGCACAACTCAGTCCAGGCAAAAGAGTTATGCGGATCGCAGAGTTCGATATTTGGCATTCATGATAGGAGACCTGGTATTTCTTCGAGTGTCGCCTAAGAAGGGCGTGATGAGGTTCGGGAAGAAGGGCAAGTTGAGCCCTAGGTCCATTGGTTCATTTGTGATTTTGGACAAGGTAGGAGAGGTGGCCTACAAACTTGCCTTGCCACCGCATTTATCAGCCGTGCATCTAGTGTTTCATGTATCTATGCTCCGGAGGTACATTGCAGACCTATCTTATGTCCTTGACTTCAGCGGTGTCCAGTTGGACCAGGATTTGTCTTATGAAGAGGAGCCAGTAGCCATATTAACTAGGTAGGTTCGTCAGTTGAGATCGAAGAGTTATCCTTCGGTTCGTGTTCAGTGGAGAGGTCAGCCTGCTGAGGCAGCTACTTGGGAGTCCGAGTATGATATGCGGAGCCGTTATCCACATCTTTTCTCAGATTCAGGTACTTTCCTATGTCCGTTCGAGGACGAACGTTTGTTTTAGAGGTGGAGATTGTGATGACCCAAAAGGTCATCTTGTATAAATTAGCTAAATCTGTGTTTCGAGGCCCTGAAAGCATCCGTTAATCTTACCTCGATATGCGTCCGCAGCTCGGGCGGGTAGTCGGGAAGCTTTTATGTGAAAACTTGATGAAAAATGAAATTCAAATAATTAATTGATTAAAGTTGACTTTGGTCAATATTTTTGGTAAACGGACCCGGACCCGTGATTTGACAGCCCCAGAGGGTCCGTAGGAAAATATGGGACTTGGGTGTATGCCCGGAATTGAATTCCGAGGTCCCAAACCCGAGAAATGAATTTTTAAAGAAAATTGTTTTCTGAAAAATATAAAAGTTTTTGAAAATGAATATTTATGTGAAAACTGTGTTACCGTGACCGTATTATGGTTCCGGAGCCCGGAACAGGTTTAATATATGTTATGTGAGCTATCTGTGAAATTTGGTGTAAAACAGACTTGAAATGACGTGTTTCGGATAAAAAATCGGAATAATTGAACCTTATGAAGTTTTGAGAAACTTCTATGAGTTTTAAGGTTTAATTCATTGATGTTGATGATATTTTGGTGATTTAAATGCTTAAATAAGTCCGTAGGATGATTTGAGAGTCGTGTGTGTTTTTTGTTTTGAGACCCGAGGGCTCGGGTGAGTTTCGGGTAGTTAACGGGGTGTGCAAAGTGGAAAATTCTGGTGTTTTTTGATGATTTGCTGGTGTCTGGTGTAATACCCTTCGCGAACGCGGCCAAGGGATCGCGAACGCGAAGGGTAATTTATGGTGGCCTGGGTTTTACTCTACGTGAACGCGTAGAAGGAGACGCGAACGCGTCCCTAGGGGTGCGAACACGTAGGTTTAGGGTGAGGTCGGGAGGCAGGGTAGTTTTGTTCTTCGCGAACGCGGGCGTAGGCTCGCGAACGCGGAGGCCTAGGAAGTCAGACCTTCGCGAATGCGGCCCTGGCTCCGCGAACGCGTAGGTCCCAACAGCTAACCCTTCGCGAACGCGGCCAGTGGCCCGCGAACGCGAAGGGCAATTTCGCCCAGTGATTTTAGAATGTCAATAAACAGACCCATTACGGGATTATTCCCATTTTTCACTTTCACCCTCTTCCCCAAACCCCCCATAGACGAAATTTAAGCTTTCCTTCCTCCATAGCTCCATAGGTATGCATATTTAACTCCATTTTCTTCCGTTTTCATTAATCAAACACTAGAATCTAGGCCTAAAATCCAAACAAATCAGAGTAGAAATAAAGGGTTTTGGGTAGAGTTAGGGTTTATGAGATTTTGGGTAATTCAACCTCAATTTGGGGTCGGATTTCAAAATAAATTATTTATTTGAGCTCGTGGAGGTATGGGTGATCGGGTTTTGGTACGAGCCTCGTGTTTGGACAAAGCGGGTCCGGGGTCGAATTTTGGTGTTTTTGGAGGAATGCTAGGAAATGGGTAATTAGGCTATGGAACTGATTATTTGAGTCATTATTGATATTATTAAGTCGATTATGTCTAGATATTGTTATTTCGGAGTCGGATTCTAAAGGAAAGGCGGTGTTAGAAGCTTGATTTCCATTCTTGGACCCGAGGTAAGTGTCTTGCCTAATGCTGGTGAGGGAATAGGTATTGTGCTCTATGTGTTATGTGTTTATCTTGTTCAATGCTTAGGTAAGATGACGAGTACCTATGCATTGTGTGTCAAAGTATGCCCGTGAGTCCATTTTGCTTAATTCCTTGTTATTACCTCAATGATTATCGTGTTATGAAGTGGTTCTTTTGGGAAGTTATGTCCTCGTAAGGAATTGGTTATAGCTGAGACCCTTGCCGGGCAAATCTGTTTGACTTTGGTTGTTATTCCCCGTGTCGGGTGGTTGTTATTTGAATTCCGGTAGTTGATTTCCTTTCCAAGTTTGTGATTTGTTGTTGATATTACTTGGGTGAGGAAGAGATTAAAGCACGAAGGGTGATGCCGTGCCATTCATTCATATCATTCATTATTTATTTATTGCAATGTGAGGAAGAGAGTAAAGCACGAAGGGTGATGCCGTGCCATTCATTTATCTGTTGCATATCTGTCACTTCCTTGCTATATTTTTGGTAAAACTGTACAGGTAGATTATCGTCGTCGTGTCTAGCCTCGACACTTGCTCAGTACATGGGGTTGGTTGTACTGATGCTACACCTACACTTCTCTATGTTGTGCAGATTCCGCAGCCGGACCCGATGGACACTGATTGAGGGAGCATCCTTCAGTCCACTTCGGAGATTACAAGGTAGACCCGCATACGTTCGTGGGCCTTGGCGTCTCCTCTACCCTTATCTTTCTAAACTGTCTTGTTTTTCTTAGTTCTAAAATAGTTTATGTATTATTTCTTCAGACTTTGTGTTTAGTACCCTCTTAGTCAGTTCGTGAGTTAGTGACTCCAGGTGCTGGGTTATTGTAAATGAATCATGTTATTGGGGGTTTGAGTTATTTTCAGAGTTTATCTGCTTCCGCATTTGAAAAAGGAATATTAGATGCTTTACTTAATTCTGTATTTTTAATGCTAGTACGTTAATGATATGGTATACGTTGGCTTGTCTAGCGGGTTCAACGTTAGACGCAGTCATGGCCCAATTGGTGGGATTTCGGGTCGTGACAGTTATTTAAGATAACTCATCTACCAGTTCGAAATGAGCCATTCCCGAGACGAGTTCTCAAATGAGTTTCGGACTCGGGGACTTGCCTTCATAGCTCACGGACTTGCCCTTGTAAAAACGAAGAGCCTAAGGGTTTATTTTGATCACAAGTTGAAATGAAGCAATGAAAATCTTTCAACAGGAACAAATAAAGAAAAACCCATGAAGGCATCAAAGGAACATTTTTCATTATATCAAAAGGTATATATACAAGGGGCCAGTCGGATCCTTACAAAAAAAGAAGAAGGAAATAAATTCCTAAAACTTAGTCTACTCTAGGGGCTACATCTTCGGGAGCTTTATCCTTGGAAACCCCATCCTCGAGTGTCGCGTCTTGAGGAGCCGCCTTTTCGGTGGTCTCGTCCTCGCCTTCTTCACTCTCGAACCCACTGGATGAATCTTCTTCATCGGAAAGCAAAGTTGTGGCCTCAACCTCCAAGACTTTGGCATCTTCAATATCAGACGATAGGTCGAAGCAACGGGCGTGTATTTCCCCGAGTACCTATCTCCGAGATTTCCTCTTGACATGGTCATTTGTGCATGATAACCTTATCTCGGCCGCGACAGAAATCCCTTGTTCCTGAAGAGCGGCGGCCATAACATCAGATCGATAAGAGGCCACAAACGCCTCTACCTCATGCTTAGCCTTAGAAAGTTCAACAGCCAGCTTAGCCTCGAGCTCTTCAACCTTTTGGGACCGGGTCGAGTTTTCTTCCTTCAGAGCTTGAAGTTGGCCTTCGACTGATGTCAGTTGGGCCCGGAGTGCGTCCTTCTCCGAGGTGAGGCTCTCTATATGTTGCCTCCAGCCCAAAGTCTCGTCCCTTTTCGTTTTGGCCTCTTCCCGAAGCTTCTCTACCAACTCACCCTTCCGCTGAAACTACAAGAATAAGGGTTAGTAGCCAAATTTGAACTAACACTTAGCAAGACTTGCAAGAAGCTACATTATTGTTTCGCGAGATCGGTCCGATCTTGTCGAGATTTTGTAAGTTCACCTCGACGGGTAGAAATCTCCTCCTCCTTTTGAACGTAGAGGAGTTTAAACTCGTCCCTCTCCTTTATGAGCTTCTTGAGCTCTGCCTTCGATTTTGAAGATGCCTCTCGATGAAACACCATGGCCTACAAACAAAGAAATGAGTCAGGAATATTAAGTAAACACAAGTATCGATACAAAAAGGTAAAACTTACCTGCGTCAGGAATCGCTGGGCCTCATCGAACACAGACGAGGCGTCTGGATCGAGACCATAATAGACCCCAGCGAAGAAATCTTGGAAGATGTCATTCCCTTCATGGGTATGTCCCGCATCGGGAGTACCCATAGCTTGGGCATCTCGGAATTTCCCTTTGAATAATGAGGGGCCGAGTGGCGAGTCACCGATGTTAACTATCCTAAGTGAATCACTTGGGACCTTATCTTCTTTCTGAGGAACCTCGGGGCCAAACCCTTCAGGAACCTCCACTAGTCGGTTTTTTACGGTAGAAGGCATCCTCACCACCCGACCATTCGGGGACATTGCTTGGACCCTCCTCCGAAATGCCCTCAGCTCGAGGAGGAATTGTCTCGAACTCCATAGGCTTGTCAGAACCAGTATTCCGAGCCACCACCTGGCAGTCTTCATCCTCCCTTCCTTCGTCGATACAAGGAACAAAAGACTCAATTTTCGACTTCCGAGCTCTGCTCTTTCTCGGCTTGGGGGTACTGGAAGAAGGAGCTCTTCTCCTCTTCCTCTCCTTATTTGGCTTCGACGCATCCTACTCCCTGTGTGGAGGTGGCCACATAGCCACATTTTCACCAAGGCCTACACATGAAGAAACCAAATCAGCAAGAATTGTAGTACAAAGATAATTCGACGTATGAATAAAAAGACTCACCATGGTTTTTGGCCAAATCACGCAAAAATGTTCAGCGTAGGTAGAGGTGGAAGCCAACTGTCGAACCCAACCTTCAAGATCCGGAATTGCTCCGGGAAACCAAGGTAAAGCTGCATTATAAGAAAAGAACGTGAATCAATAAAGGGATAAGGGAAGTAAAGTAGTAGAGTACTCGAAATCGAGATCACGCTTACGCTTCATGTTCCATTCCTCAGGGAATGGCATTTTCTCGGCCAAAATCAGGTCGTAAGTTTTGACTCGGACGAATCGACCCATCCATCCTCGCTCTTTGTCTTCATCGATACCTGAGAACACCATCTTCGTAGCTCGGCGTTGCAGCTTTATCAACCCACCTCGATAAAGATGAGGGATGTATAGCCTTATCAGATGGTCGAGGGTAAAGGTCATTCCCTCGACTTTGCTCGCGAATAACCTGATCAGGTTCACAATGTGCCAGAATGAGGGATAGATTTGGCCGAGGGTTACCCGGTACTGGCGGTAGAAATCAAGTATAACCGGGTCCACTGGGCTCACACCCAAAGTGAAAGGGTAGGTATATACACTGAGATACCTTTTCATGTGAGTGGTGGCGTACTCCTCTTGAGAATGAACCACCACTTCCATATCCGCCCAATCACAGTCCTCCTTCACTCTCTTGATGTCACCCACCGATATTGAACAGATGTATCGGGACATGGGTTCACAACGACTTGGGAATGAGGAGGGCCTCCCGATTTTGAATTTGGGAGTCAAGTCAATTAGCCCCGAGACATATTCCTCGATGTGAGGTTCCACTGACGTCTTATTACCGTGTCAAGCCCTGAGCTTGGGTGCCAGACCGGCACCTTGTGCCTCATCTATCCTTGCGTACCAACTTGCGACTCAGGAATTCTGGACTTATAAAGTCATACTTTGGCCAGGGTCCACACTGCAAGACAATTTGAGAAGAAAAATATAAAACTGAATAAAGACTAACACTGATTAAATGTCAACATAAAGCTGGGCCGGCAAGGCTGTCATAACTACTATATCTGACAAGCCAACAAAATATACGTATAGGGCCTACAAGCCCAATATACTGCACTAACTAATAGGATATGTCTACAAGCCTCTACTGATGGATGTACTGTGATCGAACAAGGCCCCGACCTACCCATAACTTATCTACATACATACACAAGATGTACACAAAGTCTAGACTCGACAACTCCGAAGGACTAGGAGCTTACCGATAAAGCTGAACTCGGGCAACACCTACTAAGGAGGTCTACTTGTTTGTCTGTCTCAACCTGCACGCATGAAATGCAGCGCCCCCAGGAAGGGACGTCAGTACAAAATAATGTACCGAGTATATAAGGCAATATACTGAACGCTGAAACTGAACTGATAATATAATAACTAAAAGAAACTGGGTTCAAAGATAATATAAAGATATGCGCACCTGCTGATATTGCCTCTATTATAGTAAGTAAAATAGTTGTCCGACCTTATAAGGCTCGGTATATATTTAACTGTCGTAGTAGGCTCGCTCATAGATGCTCGGCCATACTAGGCGCTGTATCTCGTCCAACTCGGCTCGCTCATAGGCGCTCGACCACAGTAGGCTCTGTATATGAGTTACCATTCGATCAGAGGTTGCTCAATATGGGCCTGCCCATTGATTATAGCTCGATGGTAATGAAAATACTGTAATACTGTATACATAGATTCTCTGCTCTCATGACTGGAAAAAAGGAAATACTCAATTGAATATGAAGTCCTAATAAGGAGAATATTGTAACTTACAAAACTAGAAAAATATACGTAAATTCCGGGATATAAATTCATCTTTATGCCTCGTTATCAAACTCGTGTAAATACGAGATCATGCCAAAATGAAGAAAGGGATTAGCCTTAACATACCTGGATTAGGGAAAAATCCGTATGATGTTCTTGGAAAAGGTTGCACCGTACTCCTTTAGAACCGAAATTTTTTACGTTGCTATGATTTCAATAATTCTCGTTGGATTTTTTGTAGGAATTTGAAGAATCACGTTTCTAGTGTAAGGTTTAGAATCTGATTTGAAGTGTTTTTGAGAATGAAATTTGTTGAAAGGTTATAAGAATGGCTAACGTCCCCTTTTCTGATTGTAATATTGCCTTTGTATGGATATTCATAGAATTGAAATGTCTTGTACTTAGTAGATTAGGTTTCCACCTATTTAAAATTGATCAAGAGTCATTTGGTTAGAGAGTGGCTTTCTTCCACGTTGGTCTTTTCCATCTTTATCCAAATAATAATTTAGAATTATCTGATATTACTTAAAATACTACTCATTTTAACACACGTTATACATCATACCATCATGGTCATGTGGTACCTTGTATGACACTAGTCCAAAAATACCGGGTATTATAGCTCGGACCGTATTTTATCCAAAATCGACAACCTTCAACGAAAACTCATTTTCTTTAATTTGTGTACTTTACTTCATGGAACTTACTTATTGCTTGTTATAATAGCATAAATATGCTAACTTCAAGATAATGTCATCCCTGAGTTTATGTTAATTAACTGAAGACGAAACTTTAACATACGAAAAACATGAGATGTAACATCCTTCCCCCTTTAGAAACATTCGTACTCGAATGTTTACTCTTAGATACTTTGGGAAAAATTTACCAGAGTCTCCTCCGTACACTAGACTAAAACAAACCCCACGCAGCCAAAAAACATGCTATACATCCAGACGTGGGCTCATATAGTTGTCTATTATAAATTCTGAAAGTCAAAAATAAGAACTTACCTGATGACCTACCGGTTTGAATATAGCTGTTTTGAGGTATCCCACCTCGAGCCATATCTTCAGTGAATTTATTTCTTCCTCCACTTCCCACGTCATCTCTTCCACATTCTTGCTTCTCCATAAAACCTTTACGGAGGCTATTTCCTTATTCCGTAGCTTGCGGATTTTTCGGCCTAGGATGGCAACCGGAATTTCCTCGTATGACAAGTTCTCCGTAATCTGTACATCATCTGTGGGCACCACTCGGGCAGGATCGCCAATGCACTTCCGTAGCATGGATACGTGAAAAACCGGATGGACAAACTCCAATTATGTGGGCAATTCTAACTCATAAGCTATTTGGCCCACTCTCTAAATGATCCTATAGGGCCCAATATACCGTCGGCTAAGTTTGACTTTCTTGCCAAACCTCATCACAACCTTCATAGGTGACACCTTTAAGAATACCCAGTCAGTAACCCCGTACTCTAAATCTCGTCACAGCACGTCAAAATATGGCTTCTGACGACTATAAGCTGTCAACAGTCTCTCCCGGATGAACTTTACTTTTTCTATGGCCTGCTGAACTAGGTCTGGCCCATGTAACGCAGATTATCCAACATCAAACCACCCTATAGGAGATCTGCACTTACGTCCATACAAAGCCTCGTACGGAGCCATCTTGATACTGGAGTGGTAACTGTTATTATAAGAAAACTCGATAAGAGGTAGATGTTCATCCTAACTTCTTTTAAAATCCAACACACATGCTCGTAACATATCCTCGAGCTTCTAAATTGTGCGCTCGGCTTGTCAATCAGTTTGTGGATGAAAAGTTGTGCTGAGATTCACATGAGTTCCTAGACCTATCTGAAATTACCACCAAAAATGTGCTGTAATTTAGGGCCCACGGTAAGATATAATAGATACTGGTACTCCGTGTAGTCGCATTATATCCTTAATATATAATTTTGCATAATCTTCTACTGTATATGTAGATCTGAATGGTAGGAAATGAGCTGATTTCATGAGCCTCTCGACTATCACCCATAAAGAATCAAACTTACAATGAGAATATGGTAAACCCGTGATAAATTCCATGTTTATAGCCTCCCATTTCCATGGAAGGATCTCTATAGTCTACATTAGCCCTCATGGCGTCTGGTGCTCTATCTTCACCTGTTGGCAACTAGGGCACTGAGCGACATACTCATCAATGTTCTTCTTTATATTGTTGCACCAATACACATCCTTAATGTCATGATACATCTTCGTCGACCCAGGATGAATGGAGTACCACGAATGATGTGCCTCTGACATAATCCTGTCTCGTAGCCCTGCTACATTTGGAACACATAAACACCCCATGTATTTGAGAACCCCATCTCCCTTGAGCTCTAACAATAGCTCATTCTGCTGCGGAACTCGCTCTTTTAACTTGACCAACTCAAGATCCTTGTACCGCCTCTCCTTTACTTCAGTTATGAGGGATGATTTTGCAGTATTTTGGAGTACAACTCCACCATTTCCAGAGTCTACTAACCGAACCCCCAAATAAGCCAATTCATGAATCTATCTAGTTAATTGCCTTTTTTCGGCCTCTACATGTGCTAAGCTACCCATAGATTGGCGACTTAAGGCATCTGCTACAACATTAGCTTTCCCTGGATGGTAGAGAATGTTAACATCGTAATCTTTCAATAACTCAAGCCATCGCCTCTGTCGCAAATTAAACTCTTTTTGCTTAAAGATGTATTGCAGAATTTTATGGTCTGTGAATACATCAACATGAACACCATATAAATAGTACCGCCATATCTTAAGTGCATGGACAACCTCAGCTAATCCGAGGTCGTGGGTCAGATAATTTCGCTCATGCTTCCTTAACTGCCTTGAAGCATATGCAATTACTTTCCCATGTTGCATCAGGATACATCCTAACCCGACATCTGAGGCATCACAATACATGGCATAACCATTTGGAACCTCTGGAAGTGCTAGAACTGGCGCTAAAATCAACCTATTTTTAAGCTCCTGGAAACTCCGCTCATAAGCCTCCATCCACTAAAACTTAGTCGCTTTCTGCGTCAACTTCGTTAATGGTGCTGAAAGAGAAGAAAATCCCTCTACGAACCTCCGGTAGTATCTTGCTAAGCCTAGAAAGCTACGAATCTCTGTCGAAGTGGTAGGTCTAGGCCAGGATTTCACAGCCTCAATCTTTTGAGTGTCTACCTTTATACCTCAATCAGATACAATGTGCCCCAAGAATGCTACAGACTTCAACCATAACTCACATTTAGAAAACTTAGCATACAATTTATTATCACAGAGGGTTTGGAGTACTGCTCGCAGGTGGTCCACGTGCTCATCCTCTGAACGTGAATAAACCAGAATATCATCCATAAAGACTATCACGAACAGATCTAAATATGGGCGGAATAGGTTGTTCACCAAGTCCATAAATATGGAAGCTACATTCGTCAACCCGAAGGACATGACAAGGCCATATCGGGTCCTGAAAGCTGTCTTAGGAATATCTCTCTCCCGAACTCTAACCGAGTGGTACCCCGGCCTCAAATTTATCTTTGAAAAGCATCTACCTCTCTGCAACTAATCAAACAAGTCATCTATCCTTGGAAGTGGATACTTATTCTTAATAGTTACCTTGTTCAGTTCCCTATAATCGATACACATCCTTAGCGAGCCGTCTTTCTTCCGTACAAATAGTACTGGTGCACCCCAAGGTGAGGTATTGTGTCTGATGAAACCTTTCTCCAGTAAATCTTTTAACTGCTCCTTCAACTTCTACAATTCCGCAGGTGCCATTCTATACAGAGGGATGGATATTGGTTAAGTTCCCGGAAGCAAATCAATGCCAAAGTCAATCTCTCGCTCTGGAGGAATACTTGAAAGTTCATCTGGGAATGCATCTGCATACTCTTTTACTACTGGAATAGACTGAAGTGTAGGTATCTCTGCATCCACATATCTAACTCTCACAATATGATAAATGCATCCTTTTGCGATCATTTTTCTCACATTCAGATAGGAAATAAACCTACCTCTGGGTGTCTCTTTGTTACCTACCCACTCAAGGACTGGCTCGCCCAGAAAATGAAATCTAGCTATCTTTTCTCGACAATCAACTGTGGCATAGCAAGCTGAATCAGTCCATGCCCATGATAGCATCAAAATCCAATATCTCTAGCTCAACTAGGTCGGCTGAGGTCTGACGACCACAAACTGACACTGTACAACCTCAGTAAACCCGTCTAGCGATAATTGATTCTCCGACCGGTGTAGATACCGCAAAAGGATCACTTAGTATTTCAAGCACTATACCAAACTTCCCCGTGACAAATGGGGTAATACATGATAAAGTACATCCTGGGTCTATCAAGGCATAAGCATCGGGAGAGCAAATGTTCAACATACTTGTCACAATGTCTAGTGAGGATTCCTGGTCATGTCGACCCGCTAACGCATAAATACGATTCTGGTTACCACCTTAACTGAAACCTCTACCTTTGCCTAGACCTCTACCATCCAAAGATTGAGACTCGTCCCCTGAAGATTGCACGAACATAGATGATCCAGTTGCTGAATTTGCTGGTTGTGCCATACCCCCAGAATATCTATTTGGGCAATCTTTCATCATAAGCCCCAGACGTCCAAATGTATAACAAGCATCGGAACCGGCTCGGCATTGGCCCAAGTGTCCTCTACCACAGATGGCACCCCGCGGCGAAAATGGCCATGTATGCCCCAAACCTCGCTGTCGCTGCAAACATGACGCCTGAGAGTTTTCACTTGGTCCTGACTGACTATAGCGGTCGTACCTGTAACCCTATAGCTGAGGTGGCAGAGGTCTAGGTGGACGTTCGAAGTACCGGGCCTGTAACTACCCTGAGACCTGGCAAATATCATCCTCTTACGCTGCCTTGAGTCAGCCCTCTCCGTACCCTATTACCGACGCCTACCCCTTTCTATATTCTGGGAAAATGCCTGAATTCGGGAGATATCCATACTATTCTATAATGCAGTGGTGGCACATGTCTCGGTTAACTCTGGGGCCAACCCTGCTATAAACTTTTGGATCCTGTCCTGCATAATAGCAACTATGGATGGTGCATATATGGCCAATGAGTCAAAATGGAGACTATATTCTCAAACACTAATATTGCCCTGCTTGAGGGCTAGAAACTGATCGACTCGGGCCTATCGGATCTTTCGCGGTAAGTACTGGTCAAGGAAGGCATCTAAAAAATACCCCAAATAGCAGGAGGTGCATCACGTCCTCTGGACCTTTCCTATCCCTTGTACCAAAGGATGGCTATATCTCAGAGTCGAAAAGCTGCTAGGTCAACTGCTTCTTTCTCCGTGGTATGCATAACCCGAAAGACCTATGAAGTTGATCTATGAAATCCTATGGGTCCTCCCTCTGATCTGTCCTCATGAACTTTGGGGGACTCAAAGCAATAAACTCTCGGACCCTTGAACTTCCAGATCCCTCAGAAGGTCCTACACTAGCGGATGTTGTAGCTTGTTGCTGTGTAGCTACCAACTGTGCCAACTAATGCACTGCCCTCCTCAAGTCCTGATCTGATGTAAGCAGAGAGGGAACTGGATGTGCGGTCTCCCTAGGTATCTCCTCAGGTGGAGGAGGAGCCGGTAATGGCTGAGTAGGGGTCTCTTTCTGGGCCTCCGATTGGGCCCCATCAACTAGGGGTACCCTCCTAGTCCCCTCACCTACTGTTGTTTCTCTCATCTAGCTAGTTGTAGTCTTCCTAGTTACCGTCATCTGTGCATGAAAATGCCAACACGCAAGTATAACTCAAATTTCCTATAACTCAGTTCTACATCACGATTTAGATTTGAAAGAAGGGTAACCAACTCCTAAAGGCCATGTAGTCCCCTACTTATATAATGTTGTGCACCACACATCTATAAACAAGACTTTACTAGACACAACTTGTAGACTCCCTTGGACAGAACTGCTCTGATACCACTTTTGTCACTCCTCGAGCCTGGGGGTGAGACCGACACCCGGTGCCTCGTCTATCCTTGCGTACCAACTTGCGACTCAAGAATTCTGGACATTTAATGTCATACTTTGACCAGGGGCCACATTGCAAGACAATTTGCGAAGAAAAATATAAAACTGAATAGAGAGTAACGCTGACTAAATATCACTATAAATCTGGGCCGGCAAGGCCTTCATAACTACTATAACTGACAAGCCAACAAAATATACGTACAGGGCCTACAAGCCCAACATACTGAACTAACTGATAGGATATGTCTACAAGCCTATACTGATGGAAGATGTACATAAAACTTCTAGACGCGGCAACTCCAAAGGACGGGGAGCTTACCAATAAAGCTGAACTCGGACAACACTTACTGAGGAGGTCTACACGTCTGTCTGTCTGAACCTGCACGCATGAAATGCAACGCCCCTAGGAAGGGACGTCAGTAAGAAATAATGTATCGAGTATGTAAGGCAATATACTGAAAGATGAAACTGAACTGATAATATAATAACTAAAAGCAACTGGGGATCAAAGATAATCTGAAGATAGGCTCACCTGCTGATACTGATTATAGTAAGTAAAATAGTTGTCCGGCCTTATAAGGATCGGTATATATATAACTACTGTAGTAGGCTCACTCATAGGAGCTCGACCATATTAGGCTCTGTATCTTAGCCAATTGGGCTCGCTCATAGGCGCTCGACCACAGTAGGCTCGGTATATGACTTACCATCTGATCAGAGGTTGCCTAATAGGGACCTGCCCATCGAGCATATAGCTCGATTGTAATGAAAATACTGTAATACTGTATATATAAATTCTCTGCTCTCATGACTGGAAAAAAGGAAATACTCAATTGAATATGAAGCCCCGATAAGAAGAATATTGTAACTTACAAGACTAGGAAAATATTCGTAAATTCCGGGATATGAATTCTTCTTTATGCCTTGTTATCAAACTCATGTAATTACGAGATCATGCCAAAATGAAGAAAAGGCTTAGCCTTAACATACCTCGATTAGGGAAAAGTCCGTATGATGTTCTTGGAAAAAGTTACACCGTACTCCTTTAGAACCGAAAAATATTACGTTGCTATGATTTCAATAATTCTCGTTGTATTTTTGTATAGGAATTTGAAAAATCACGTTGCTAGTGTAGGGTTTAGAATCTGACTTGAAGTGTTTTCGAGAATGAAATTTGTTGAAAGGTTATAAGAATTGCTAACGTCCCCCTTTCTGATTGTAGTATTGCTTTGTATGGAAATTCTTAGAATTGAAATGTCTTGTACACAGTAGATTAGGTTTCCACCTATTTAAAATTGATCAAGAGTCATTTGGTTAAAGAGTGGCTTGCTACCACGTTGGTCTTTTCCATCTTTATCCAAATAATTCTTTAATTAAGTGGGTAATATCCCATTACCTAATAATTAATCAATTACTCGCATAATTAAGAATTATCTCAAATTACTTAAAATACTTTTCATTTTAACACACTTTATACATCATACCATCATGGTCATGTGGTACCTTGTTTGACACTAGTCCAAAAATACTAGGTATTATAGCTCGGACCGTATTTTATCCAAAATCGGCAACCTTCAACGAAACTTATTTTCTTTAATTAGTGTACCTTTCCTTCATGGCACTTACTTATTACTTGTTATAAATAGCATAAATATGCTAACCTCAAGATAATCTCATCCCCGAGTTTATGCCAATTAACTGAAGACGAAACTTTAACGTACGAAAAATGCGAGATGTAACATACCCGCCGTCCGGAAAGAAGAAGATGAAGCTTTCTCTTTTTACGGCATAGTTTTGGAAGTCTTCTCCATTTGTGTGTTTGTAGAAGATGGAGGAATAGTGTGGGGATGGTGGTTCCGGTTGAAATAGTGGTGGTTCAATTAGCGGCAATGGGAGGAAAGAAAGAAGGATTGTGAACTCAATAGTTTATGATCAAAGCAAAGTAAAGTTTGAACTCACTAAGAAGATGGTATTTATAGGTTTAAAATGGCGGTTCGGTTCCATTAGTGCCCAACCGACGACTGACATGCATTGATGGTTTTTATGGGAATCGATCGATGGGAAATTTCGATCACATCCATCGCCTACACCATGGGGACGACGCCATGATCGAGGTATCAAAGAATCGAGGCTCAAATCGTTTCTTATCATTTCATTCTAATAAACGCAGAGACTATCTATATACGGTGAAAATCGAGGATACCCAATTTTACGGGCTCGAGGTTATGCCTCGAGGGTGAGACAATATCAAAGAAAGTCCGGGCTCGAAGGATATGAAGACTGAAAGATTGAGGTCAGGCTAAATCGACACAGCAGCAACAGATTTACGAGATATCTGCAATCGACTACCTATCCCGTCGAGGATCTCGGAATCGACAGAACCATTAATGGTTATTAACATCAATCATGTATTTTACTTCCGAAATTAGAGTCATACCTTATTTAAGATTCCTCTACTATATAAAGAGGAACCCTGTTCATTTGTAAGATCATCATTATCATCATACACAAGTTATCACTTACGCTACTACTGAGAAATACAAACACTCTGCTATTTTACTTACTCTTAATTCTTTGCTGTTCTTACTGTCCATTCTGTTCGTATTGTTCATATTACTCTTGTTTTTCTTACTGTTCTTGGCACCTGATCTCGAGTCTAATCCAGATCGGGGTCGATAACTTGCAATTACACTAGTTTGATCCATTTTAATCGTTTAATTCCTTTATTCATTTAGCTATTTATCAATTGGCATTGAATTATATCACATATACTTATAACTACATTACAAGTTTAATTGTTACTCGTATTTCGAGGTAAACAAATTATAAGCTTACCAAACTAGTCTAGCACATACAAAAATTAAAAACTCAAATAAATAAGGATTCTTTCCCTCCAAGAATCATACACAAACATTTTCTTCCATATTTTTAAGCGTGATTAGTGACATAGATGCAAGACATAATGAAAATTTCATGGATGAAGTAGCAAAAAAGGTTATGAAATGTGGGTCTCTCTCTCTCTCTCTCTCTCTCTCTCTATATATATATATATATATATAAGCATAAAGAGACTTTTTTAATGGGTATGATTGAACTTCATTGAAAACATATAGATGAATCAATACACAAAGCTTGAGGAAGATTGAAGGTGACTTGTACTGATTTGATATCAAAATTCGTAATAAAAATCGAAGTAATTCTTTTTTGCGAGACATGTATCACGCATGTATCTCACACACAATTATACATGAATATATATGTGATACACATTTGATACAAATATGATTTATATGTGATACACGTATGATATGAATATGATACATATGTGATACCAAATCATCTTTTCTATGTTCATCTTCTACTTCAAATTTTAAATTCAAACAACCTAAAAACTCTACCAAATCATTCCAAAACTAAGCTTTAAAATTCTTAAGATATATCCAATCTAATCCAAGAACACTCACTCAAAAGAAAGCAAGAATTTGTTCTTTATTTGGCTACAAATAACTAATTGACTAATGTAATAATTTATGAATGGGCTAATGTTTGTACTAACGTACTTATGAGCTGACATGAATAATAATTTCCCAAATGTAAAAGTCCAATTGTTTAGGAAACCTGAGCAAAATTAGAAGTGTCAAATTCAACCCATGAAAGTATAACTTGCCCAATAGTCTGTGTGGCCAAGCTTCATGTAAAGCCTCGTAAAGTTTTACTTAAAAACTCGGGATTTGGTAGTGCCAAGGTAGAATTATGTGGTGTTGATTGTAGATATTGGTACGGACGTTTTGGGTTGAACAGTGCGTTGTGGAGTTGAAGAAATGTTTTGGTAGAGTAGGGCATTTTTGCGGTCCATTCTTCGGTCGCGGAACTGATCTGCGGACCGCAGATCCGCAGCAGAGTGGAGAAGAGAACTAGGAAAATTTGGGATGATATTTTGCTGTCAATTATGCGGACGCATAAAAATTTCTTGGGTTACACAATCCATCACAAATCCAACATGAAGATTTCTGGATAGAAGTGCTGCGGCGCATTAAGTGACCGCCGAACTGGTCTGTAGTCCGCGGACCTGCCGCATTAAACCTGAACACCCCAGTGTTGGGACCCTTTTCTGAAGTCCCCTACACGGGACGCATGCCTGTTTTGGTGTCCGGTTTGCGATAGCAGACCCCGATTCGTAGAGCTTAAGTTTGGAAAATTTCACCTGATCCTGTTTTAATAAAAACAACTTGTGGGTTATTTTGGCTGGTCCTAACTGATATTTGGAGAGAGGGGAGTGGTATAAAGTGAGAGGGGAAGTTCCTAAGGCTATTGTTCATCAACTCTTTCTCAAAGTTGAATAATTCACAGGAACAATTCACTAGGTCTTCATCCTAGAGGTAAGATTCTACACCTTAACCCTCAATTTCGAGATTTAACCAACAAACAGGTAATAAGGCAAGCAATTATTGGGTATGAGAGTATATAATGCATGTACAAACATGAGTGTGGGAAGGTAGTTGAGCCCAAATGGGTAGACCTTGGGTTGTGGGGTGAGGGAAAACCACCATAGGAGGACCTTGAGACCTTAATGCACGCCTAATGTTTGATAAAATGCTCAAATGAGATGGAACCATAAACTCCTTCTAAATTGTGTTCAATTTTGCCATATTTCCTGAATAGATTGAAGTGGATAAGAATTTCAAAACATTGTGGTAATTTAAAAAGCTCGAGGCAAGGTATACTGGCTAAACTTCTCTCTTAAAATTGAACCCCACAATATTCTTGTAAGTCCCGAGTTATTCATTATAAATTGATTATTTCGAATAAGCCTCGTGTCAAAATATCTATGTTCAATATGTACTCTAATGTTCTTGTTATATTATATTCTATTTGAAAATGTGCTCGAAGCATGGGTTGCATCTTAATTGTTATAACTTGAAGTCGTGATTCAAGTGAAAGCTATTATGCCAAATTGTGTAAGATATCTCAATGTTCTTAACATTCTTATTTGCTCATATGTGGACTTAACGTCTTGAATATAAATGCTTTGTTGTTGATAATCCATGATGATGTATGAAGATGAAAGAGATGAACATGGGATATGAAATACGGCCAACGTGCCAAAAGTGACATTGTGTTATGGCCAATCAATGCCAATGAACTGAATGATATATAAAAGATAATAAAATGATTTTTCAATAAATAAATAAACATCATGGGAGTATCGTTAGTCACCGAGGAAGGGTAGGTTGAAATAACCTAACCCCGAAACTACACGTGCCAGTGTAGGAGTGAATTGTGATTGTACCCCTTCATTGAGATACGATGAGAACATTACCCTTTATTAGGATAAGATTATTTCTAGAAAAGAGTGATGTTGATCCATACGACATTGTGGTGAGACGGCCTAGCCGGTCGGATCGTGATCGAAGCTATGCCGCACACATGGTGGTGATTGTGCTTGAGATTATGATTGAAACTGTGATTGAGACTGAGATAATAATTGTGATTGAGTTTGATATCTTTGGGTGATACGACTTAGCCGATCGGTCCGTGATCGGACTCCGTGCTAAAGTCATGGTGGTATATCGGTGCTAAGATCTCCCAACATAAAATATGGAAATTTACTAGAAAACTTGTCTTGCTCCTAATTTGATGTTGTGGTATTGTTTGAGGATCCCATTGATTTTAAGATTGTCCTTCCTTGGGTTATCATTTTTTCTATTGAGAGAGTGTTTAGTGATCTACGCCCACCTATACCACTATTAAGTATCAAGGCAAAGTCAAAGCAGGTTTCACCCGACAGGGTCTGGATCGATATCCACATGGAGTTATGAAATGGGAGTTGAGTTCCTATCCGATCCAGTAGTGTTTCTTGTTCTTAATTGCTCTTCTAAATATGGATGGTTTTGTATCTATACTAAGTTTAGTTCTAGAGATCACTATTGTTAAACTAACTACAATGTTTTTGTGGGATTTTTATCAAATGTTTAAAGGCATTAGGGTTACAACTTACTCCTAGGTGAGTATCTAACGGGGTCTAAGATCTAGTATAGATTTGTGAATCATGGTCATATGGCATAACCTCATACTAAGTTACTCACCCAATACCTCTCGGTAGCTTGGGTGACTTTGCCTGAATTGACTTTCTCAAGCCCAATTGGGTGTTTCAACTAAGCAAATGAAATTGCTCAAGTGGGGTATCACTATCTCTAGTCTCTACCCTTTAATTGGGGCTATCCATCTCTTGAGTTTACCCCAATTCCTTATTAGCCGATTTTACCTAGATTGAGTCATCTTTCTCAAGAGTAACCCTAGTCAACAAGGCATGAATCAGTATTTGCAACCACTAATTCAGTGAATTAAGCATGAAATAGACTAAAAATCAAACACCCAATCACAAATTCATCCTAAAATAGAAAACTCATTAGTTACCCATACTAGGGTTGGATCACAACCCTAGCTTATGGGTCTAGCTACTCATTTTCATAGAATAAAGTAAGATAGAAGATGAATTTAGAGCCATAAAAGTTATTTACAAAGATAAAATCTAAAAATAATGGTAGAATCTAAGCTAAAATTACTCAAAACAGTAAAAAGACACTATTCACAAGCTCCCTACAATTTCTGAAGCCCTAAAAATGAGAAAAAGTAGTATTTATAGAAGGCTGAAAATACTGGAAAAAATTTCCCCTGCGGAGATTCCGCTCCCAGCGGGATTATAAACGCCCCAGCGAAATGACTTCTGCGGCCGCGCAATAATGAGCGCGGACTGCGTTTCTGAATCAGCTGCCTCTCTCCCAGCAAAAAACTGAATCGCCACAGCGGAATATGAAAGCGCGACAACGGAATTTCACCGCTGACCGCGCTATTCTGAGGAACTCATGTTGGCAACTCTATGATCTTTGAATTCCGCTTCCAGCAGATTGTCGAACGCTGCAGTGGCGAGGACAGCGTCTTAAAAGGGTCCCAACACACAACTCTATGAAGTTTGGACTGGGGAAATGAACAGCTGCTACAACAAAGTGGCTTCCGTTGCAGCGGAATAATAGCGCACTCAGCTCTTGTATTGGGTTCCTTGTCTATGCAAGTTTTTTTCATGTTTGAGTTATCTTTAGTCATTCTCTTCAATTTAACTCAAATCATTCAATTTAAACACGTTGCATTAGATTTCGGGAGTATCTTAATGCAATTTTTCCTCAAAACCTAAAAAAACGAGAGTGAATAATGGGTGCAAATCCCTAGTTATCAACTCCCCCAAACTTAAGTCTTTGCTTGTCCTCAAGCAAACAAGATAACTCCCACCTCCGTAAGAAAAAGAAAAAGTATTTCAGTTGTTCAAATATGACTTCATCAAGCTTCAATTGGGACTAACAATTACCCTCAACACAAATGCATTATTGACAACATTATGCAATGACTTTCTTAGTTCACTGGGTCTAATGTGACACCAAAGCTTCAAGAGTTTACTCAATTCATCAAAGAGCTTCTCTCTTTCACCTAAATTAGTGTGGATCCCAGACTCTTTCTCCTCTACTCTCCATGAGCTCATATCACCATATAGAATGTACTCTCAGAATGGGATTACCAAGAGGTGCGCTCTTCACTCTCAAAAGAATGCCACAAGTTCAGCTTTTAAGTACCATAGGGTTGCCCGTCGTGTAAATCACCACTAATGTAAGCTCACTCAACTTGATATCCTATAGGGCTTTAATGGGATGTAATGAAGGCTTTTTGGATCAAATTTGGACATGATGAACTACGATAGAACATCTCTCCTTAAGCACTCCATTTTCACATTTTAGCTCATGTTTTTCTTAACTCTTTTAGTCATTTTCTCTTCCTTGGGGAACTTAGAGAGACTCATTGTCACTCTTTCTTTTACTTGAGGCTCACTTTTCTCCTTTTTTCATCATTCTAAGCCTTTTCAACTTTGTTTTATTGAGTCCTTTCAACCTTTACTTTTCTTTTTGACTTGTTTTGCTTTTCATCCTTTTCTTTGTCCTTTCCTTTTATGGAAATTCCTTTCATCACTTTGAATTTTCTCGTCTCTCCCAAAACTTATGATTTTGACTATTGTTCATCATGAGTTCTCAAGGAAAGAATGGATGCCAAGAGAGGGTCATTAGAGAACGGATGAAGGTTTGTAACGTGATTTTTTGAACAAATAGGCTTAGGCTCAAAGGGGGTTGACAAAGGATATTATCATTGTAGGCTATGGAGGTCTTTAATTTCAAGAGGGAATCAAGGAGAGCCTATGATCATTTCACAAGTCGAGCTAACTTAAGATTTCGCCTAGAAAAACACTTGGGGCAAGTTCTAGACTTTCACGCACGGCACTCGGGATATGCAATTCAAACCTCACCTATCAAACCTTAGGATCATTAAAGAGAATAGAGTCGAGGTCCCACAACAACCTCAGTTTAGAATGAAGACTCACATATGGCTATAAACACCACTTGACGATAGTTTTAGTCAACTAAAGACTCTAAGGGTCACAATTAGAACTAGACTCGTCTGTAGCTTGTCTCTAACCATGAGGTCAAAGGTAAGTATGTTGGTGCCAAGTTAAAATTATTCGAGTCACATTTATTCAATACTACCAAAACAAAGTAGAACAAAAACAAAACGAAAAACCAGACTCAATCCCTTAAGAAGGTCGTCACACCGTTCGTCGTAGGGAAGAGACACCCGGTTCACACAATTTCCACCCTTGGAAAGAACCGCAGGCTTAAGAAAACCAATGGATTATTGGTAACGAGAAATGTAAAGAAGAAGCTATAAATTCAAAAAGAAGATACTAAACGAAATAAGATGCTAAACTGTAAATAAAAATACTAAAGAAGTTATAAAGTAAAAATACGAATAGTAAAAATGAATATGTACAATAGGGGATTAAGACGAATGTCACGACCCGTTTCCGGGTTGTGATGGCGCCTGTCATGGAACCAGGCTAGCCAACCGTTACAACAATACTCAGTTCATTTACTAGAGAAATTTACTCATCATTGGCTCAACTCATAGAAATACGGACATTTTAAATCATTTAAAACAGTCTAACAGAAGGAATAAGCTCCAACAATCAACCTAGGATCTGGAGTCACGCAGTCATGAGCTACTAACATCAATACAGCTGAGAAATAATACAGAAGTTTTAAGTTTCCAATTTCTAATACAGGAGGGAAAATAAGGAAAAGAGGGACGGGACAGCGAGCGCCAGCTGCTACCTCGTCGGCTCTGAGAGATAAGCTGCTATCACCGATCCGCGCCAAATCTCGGTGCACCTGGATCTGCACACACAGTGTGCAGGTAAGTAACGAAAACAACCTACGGTCTGAGGAGGTAGTGACGAACTCAACCTCCGTAAATAACAATTCGGATATTGAATGTTTCAGAAATAACCGAGAATATCAGTGACAATCATGTTATGTAAATGACCCTAGAACTTAGTCACAATCCGTGAATAATAAATAAATGCCATGTATGCAGCATGCAACACTCACATGTGGTCCTCTCGGTACACATAAGTGGCCATTGGCCCAGAGAAATCCATCCCGTAACATGTACGACGTGGTGACTCAGTCACTAAGT
>ML286439.1:119382-146767 GCA_005239495.1 Nicotiana undulata | reverse complement strand
ATATATATATATATATATATATATATATATATATATGTAAGTACGTATGTGTACCAACTCAACAATGAAATCAATCGGACTGTGCCAATGCCAATGATAAATCAACTAGGGTTAAATCATAATGTTCCGCACTTCCATATCATCTGAGGAATAATATGCAATTCACAACACATCCAAAAGTACAAATAGGGAACATCGAGTCATGTTTGTGAACCCTAAAGTTACCCGACATAACAGACTAGTCGCCACGTACGGACTCTCGTCACTTGGAATGTACGTAGCCCCCGAAACATGTATATACAGTAAATAGAGTACCTATGGGGACAATTCTCCCTTACGAGGTTGGAAAGGAAACTCACCTCGTGTCGAATCTACCTCTCGTACCAAGAACACGCCCACAACTCGACTCTATACCCGAGTACTCGTAACTGAAGTAGGAAAAATCTAGGAGCTCAAATCGTCACTGTTTCTAACATTTTTAATTTTTGAAAGCTTTGAAGTAGATAACGTTCTCTGAATTGTAAAATAATAATGCTTTTTGAATTGTGAGAGGTCCTAAGGTTTCTGATTGTTGCTAACGTTCTTCTTGAAGGAAGATGAAATATCAAATGAGTTATGAATGTATTAGCTTATGTTTCTAATGTTTTTTTTGAACTAAGAATTATATGCCAACAATGATTCATGGGTTCTGATCCTAAATGAGATAAGACACATAATAAAGTCTTATCTTGGTTACATATTACTTTAACCTAAGGTGGCCACATGGACTAAATGACTAAGAGTCATTCTTAGTCATCGTGGCTTTGTGCCACGTTTTGGAGGGTGTATTTATTAAATTTTATTCATTTATTAGTTAACTGGGTAATGTCTCGTTACCCGATAATTAATCAATTACCCGCATAATTTGAAAATTACCACAAATTACTTAAAATTCTATTTATCTTAATATAATTTATATATACATTATATATTATACTACCGTGGCCATATGGTACCTTGCAAGGTACTAGTTCATAGTTATCAGGTATTATTGCTCAACCCATATTTTATCCCAAATTGGCCACTTTCAACAAAACTCGTTTTCTTTAATTCGTGTACCCTTTATCCTTCATGACACTAAATTTTTCAGGCAAGTCATAAATGACATAACAGAACTATTACCGGTCCCGAAATCCCTTTCGGACCTCAATAACAGAAATTCACGTTCCAAACCAAATTTCAAACTTAAGGAAATTCTTATTTCTATATTGGGCGCCGAAATGCTCCCGGGTCATCGAAAACCCGTTGCGAACATACACCCAAGTCCGAAATCATCATACGAAGCTATTGGAGTTATCAAAACTCGATTGCGAGGTCGTTTGCTTAAAAATGTTGACCAAAGTCAAACTTGGCCAAAAGGCCAACCTTAAGGAACCAAGTGTTCCTAAAGCACTCTAAACACTTCAAAAATCCGAACCACCCCGTCCCCGCAAGTCATAAATCACAAGAAGCAGCTATGGGAAGTCTCGAGGTAGGGGAACTGGGTCCTAATACAAGTGACTTTGTTTTTGTAGAGGCCTTCATGAGATGTTCTGGTTGTACAGTAACCTAGATATTGACCAGATCAATTAATTAAGCATTTACTTACCCAAATCTATGCCGGGCTTATGATGCTCCATTGCGTCTCCCTCAATGGCTATGGGTCTTGTATCTTAGTTCTAAGTTTAACGTCGTCAACTCGACTTATTAATTGCAGAATTCATCATTCTATCAAAATAACCGATGGATGTTGTTCAAAGTGTTCTCCAAAGTACAATGTTAGCCTGTGACCATTTACATTAAACTTGTCTCCATTTTTCTGAATTTCAATTGTCCCATATGGAGTAACACTTATAACATTGTAAGGACCTGTCCACCTTAATTTTAATTTTCCTGGGAATAACCTGAGTCGGCTAATGTAAAGAAGTACATGATCTCTAATTTTGAAACTCTTTAGTTGGAACAACTTGTCATGCCATATTTTTATTATTTCTTTGATAATTTTAGCATTTTCATAGGCTCCCAATCTCAGTTTTTCCAATTCGTTAACCTGAATAAATTGCTTTTTACCAGCGGAGGTTAAATCAAAGTTCAGGGCTTTCAATGCCCATAAAGCTTTTTGTTCTAATTATACGGGCAAATGACAAGCTTTTTCAAGGACCAATCTATATGGAGATGTTCCAATTGGCGTTTTGAAAGCCGTTTGGTACGCCCAAAATGCATCATCTAATTTTAAAGCCCAGACTTTTCTTGAGATTCCAACCGTTTTTTCATGAATTCTTTTTAGCTCGTGGCTGGAAACCTCAACTTGCCCTTGAGTATGAGCATTCTATGGTGTTCCTGTTTTGTGAATCACATTATATTCTAATAGTAAAGCAGAAAATTGCCAATTGACGAAATGAGTTCCTTGGTCACTAATGATGACTCGCGGTGTGCCAAATCTGGTAAAAATATTTTTTCTAAGAAAATTTCACACCGTACGAGCATCATTCTTTCTTGTGGGGATAGCTTCAACCCATCTTGACACGTAATACACCCCAAAAGGATATATTCAAAAGAGTGAGAAGAATGAAAAGGACCTATAAAATCTATTCCCCAAACTTCAAATATTTCACATACCTGTGCTGATTGCAATGGCATCTTATCTCTCTTGGTGATGTTACCTATTTTTTGACACCTGTCACATTGTGCTACATATGCACGGGCATCTTTAAAGAGTATGAGCCAGAATAATCTGAATTCTAAAACTTTAAAAGCCGTTCGATTTGATACATAATGTCCTCCAATTGCTCCATCATGACAGCGATATAGAATTTTATTCATCTCTTCTTCAGGTACACAACTTCTAATGAAATTATCTGCACACTTTATAAATAAGCAAGGTTCATCCCATAGATAATACTTTGCATCATATATAAGCTTTTTTCTTTGTTGGTAAGAGAAATCCTGCGGTATCCACTTTTCAACCAAGTAGTTTGCGATATCTGCAAATCAAGAGGGTTGAGTCACAATTGTGTCAATTGAAAAAATATGTTCATTAGGAAATTCCTTTTTATTATCTCATAAAACTCAAGGGGAGGGTTTTTGTAATGACCTAGGCGGTCGTTTTGAGAGTTAGAGCCCCTATCCCCCATTAACTTCTTTCCCCATATCTCATTCTGCTATTCTATGTTTCCGGGAGAGTTTGTGTTGGATTTTGAAACGAATTGAGACACTTAGTCTCTTATTTGGGAGCTTAAGTTGGAAAAAGCTGACCAGATGTCGACTTGTGTGTAACGACCTCGGACTTGAAATTTTCATGGTTCTGTTAGCCCTGTTAGGTGATTTTGGACTTAGGAGCGCGCCCAGAATGTGATTTGGAGGCCCGTAGTAGATTTAGGCTTGAATTGGAGAAACATGAAATTTTGGCGATTTTGGTCGGTAGTGAAAATTTTGATTCAGGCTCGGAATGGAATTTTGAAAGTTGGTATAGGTTAGTAGTGTCATTTGTGACTTGTGTGTAAAACCTTTAGGTCATTCAGTCAAGATTTGATATGTTTTGACGTCATTTTTGGAAAATTAAAAGATCATTAGGCTTGAACTCATGAATAATTCATGTTTTTTGGTGTTGTTCGATGTGGTTTGAAGGCTCTACCAAGTTTGTATGGTATTTTATGAGTGGTTGGTATGTTTGGTTAAGGTCCCGGGGGCCTCGGGTGAGTTTAGGTGCTTAATAGATGAAAATGGACTTAGGAGAATTTCTGAGTTGCTGGTGCTGAAGTCTTTCGCACCTGCGGTAGGAGGTCTGCAGGTGTGGTCCCGCAGAAGCAAGGCCGGGAATCGCAGATACGCATGTAGGCGTGGAAGTAGTTGGTCGCAGATGCAATGAGTGGGCCGCAGGAGCAGAGCCTCATCTGCAGAAAGGTAGTCGCAGATGTGGATAAGAGAAGGGCCCAAGGTTCCGCAAAAGGGACGATTAGCTGTAGAAGCACATCCACACATGCCGACGAAGGAGCGCATGTGCGGACTCTAGAGTTTATTGAAAACTCGCGGATGCGGTCCTGGGATCATAGAAGCGGAAATCGCTGGGCAGTAAAGGGGCAGATTGAAGGGTTTGATGTTCATTTCACAAAATTCAATTTTTAGCTCGGAGGAAGGCGATTATTTGGGAGTATTTCAGAGGAAATCTTTGGGTAACGATTTCTAATCCTATTTTGATGACATTTCATAAATCTATTGTTATTTTATTCATTTAATCAAGGAATTGGAGTGAGAAATTTGGGAAAATGAGGGAAAAGTTCCTCAATCGAATTTTTGAGTTTTGAGTGGGATTTAGGCATAGAATTTGGGTAGTTTTGGTACGAGTGAACTCGTGAGTGAATGGATGTTCATAATTTGTGACTTTTACCCAATTCAGAGATGTGGTCCCAGGGAGGCCTTTTGGGCAATTTTGTATTTTCATGCCTTAGCTTTTGTTACATTAGCTGAATTAGTTACTTGTAGCTATATTTACGTTATGTATTTGATTTGATTTGATTTGATTTGGGTCAGTCGGGGTTGGATACTCGTGGCAAGAGCGTGATTTCAGATTGAATTGAGCTTGGTTCGAGGTAAATGGCTGGCCTAACCTTTTGGTATTGTTTGATATATGAGCGCCGTGTACGTACACGTCTATTTGTTGTATAACTCCATTTTCACTAAATAATAACCAATTTTTCCTTGTTTGAAATTTACTAGCTTATGTAACTACCTTATTTAGATTAGAAAAGCATGTCTGCGTGTTTTAACTGCCTATTTGAACTCGATGCAACATGTTTAGTAATATTTCCTAATTTCTTTAATGTGAACTTTGTCTAAGCTGTAGATTTCTTTGCAGTAGCTGTTATTTATATTGGTTGAGCTAAATATTTACTTTGGGACTATGGAACGGTATTCCGGGAGATCCCCCAGCAATGCATGTTTACTTTGGGACTACAAAATTGTATTATGGGAGATCCCCCAGCATTTCATATTTACTTTGGGACTACAAAACGATATTCTAGGAGGGGAACATTTACGTTTGGGACTGTGGGACAAGCATTGGATGTGCAGGCTTTAGCCAGCCAATTTGTGAGACTGGATATTTTGGAGCCGAGTATTGGCTTGCATGGTCGCTCAGTCTTCTCTTTATGACCGTATTAGGGAATGTCAGTATGATGACCCCTATCTTCTAGTGCTTCAGGATAGGGTTCAGTCAGGTGATGCTATAGATGTGACTATTGGTGATGATGGCGTGATGAGGATGTAGGGTCGGATATGTGGTCCCAACTTGGACGGGCTTCGGGAGTTAATCCTTGAGGAGGCCCACAGCTCGCGGTATTCCATCCATCCGGGTGCCGCAAAGATGTACCAGGATTTGAGACAACACTATCGGTGGAAGATGAAGAAGAAGGATATAGTTGGGTTTGTGGTCAGGTGTCTCAACTGTCAGCAGGTTAAGTTTGAGCATCAGAAACTGGGTGGTTTGCTTCATAGGTTAGAGATCCCGGAGTGGAAGTGGGAGCGGATCACCATGGATTTCATAGTTGGACTCCCACAGACTTCGAGGAAGTTCGATGCTATCTTCGTGATTGTGGATCGGCTGACCAAGCTAGCTCATTTCATCCCAGTGATGACTACTTACTCTTCATAGAGATTGGCTGAGATTTACATCAGAGACATTTTCCGCCTTCATGGTGTCCAGTTTCCATCATTTCAGGTAGAGGTACACAGTTCACATCACGGTTCTTGAGAGCCTTACAACAAGAGTTTGGTACTAGGGTAGAGTTGAGTACAACTATTCACCCTCAGACAAACGGGCAGTCCGAACACACGATTTAGATTCTAGAGGATATGCTCCGTGCTTGTGTGATGGAGTTTGGTGGGTCATGGGACTAGTTCTTGCCACTTGTGGAGTTTTCTTACAACAACAATTATCAGTCTAGCATTCTAATCACACCGTATGAGGATCTCTATGGTACGCGGTGTCAGTCCCTAGGGGGTCGGTTTGAGCCGGGTGAGGCCCGATTGTTGGGTACATACTTGGTCCAGGATGCCCTGGATAAGGTGAAGGTGATTTAGGATAGACTTCACACAACCCATTCCATACAGAAGAGTTATGCAGACCAGAAGGTTCTTGATTGGGCAATCATGGTTGGAGAGCGAGACTTGCTTCGGGTACCGCCTATCAAGGGCATTATGAGGTTCGTGAAGAAGGTCAAGCTGAGCCCGAGGTACATTAGTCCTTTTGAGATATTGAGGCGTGTTGGGGAGGTTGCTTATGACATTTACGTACCTCCCAGCCTAGCAGGAGTTCATCCGGTATTCCATGTTTCTATGCTCCGGAAGTATTATGGTGATCCGACTCATCTATTGGATTTTAGTTCAGTTCAGTTGGACAAGGATCTATCTTACGTTGAGGATCTAGTGGCTGTCTTGGATAGGCAGGGCAGAAAGCTAAGGTCAAAGTACATTGCTTCAGTGAAGGTTGAGCGGAGGGGTTAGCCGGTCTAGGAGGCGACTTGTGAGACCGAGCGGGATATGCGCATCCGTTATCCTTATCTTTTCTCAGATTCATGTATGTTTTATACTTGTTTGAGGTCGAACGATTGTTTTAAGAGGGGGAATATGTAACGACCCGACCGACCGTTTTGAGAGTTAGAGCCCCGATCCCCCATTAATTTCTTTCCCCATATCTAATTATGCTATTCTTTGTTGCTGGGAGGGTTCGTGTTGGTTTTTGAAATGAATTGAGACACTTAGTCTCTTATTTGGGAGCTTAAGTTAGAAAAAGCCGACCGGATGTTGACTCATGTGTTACGACCTCGGATTTAAAATTTTCATGGTTCCGTTAGCCCGTTTAGGTGATTTGGGACTTAGGAGCGCGTCCGGAATGTGATTTGGAGGTCCGTAGTATATTTAGGCTTGAATTGGCAAAAATTGAAATTTTACAATTTTGGTCGACAGTGGAAATTTTGATATCAGGTTCGGAATGGAATTCCGAAAGTTGATGTAGGTTCGTAGTGCCATTTGTAACTTGTGTAATTTAGGTCATTCGGTCGAGATTTGAAATGTTTCGACGTCGTTTTTGTAAAATTAAATGTTCATTAGGCTTGAACCCGTGAATAATTCTTGTTTTTGGTGTTGTTCGACGTGGTTTGAAGTCTCAAACAAGTTTGTATGGTGTTTTATGAGTGGTTGGTATGTTTGGTTAAGGTCCCGGAGGCCTCAGGTGAGTTTTAGGTGTTTAACAAATGAAAATGAACTTAGGAGAATTTCTGAGTTGCTGGTGCTGGTGTCTTTTGCACCTGCGGTGGGAGGTCCGTTAGTTCGGCCCCTCAGAAGCGAGGCTGGGGTCGTAGATGCACATGTAGGCTTGGAATTCTGTGGTCGCAGATGCCACAAGTGGGCCGCAGGAGCGGAGCCACATATGCGGAAAAGAGAACGACCCAAGGCTCTGCATAAGCGCCGGTTAGCCCCAGAAGCGCATCAGCAGATGCGGACGAAGGAGCGCAAGTGCGGACTTTGGAGTTTAATGAAAACTTTCAGATGCGGAGTCCCAGTCACAGAAGAGGGACCGCATATGTGTGTAATGACCCGGTCGGTCGTTACGTAGAATCTGCATTATATTTACTGTTATTGCCTTGTCATGTATTGATTATACTGTTCATGATGTGTTGGAGTCGGTTGGCTTGGGTTCGGGATGTGTGTAGTGATAATTGAGATACTTAGTCTCTAAAAATAGCCTTATGGTTGGAAAAGTCAACTGGGAGTTGACTTATTGGTAAACAATCTCAACATGCGAATTTTATAGCTCGAATAGCTTCATTAGGTGATTTGGGACTTAGGAGTGTGTTCAGAATATTTTTGTGATGTCCGGTGTAGAATTAGGCTTGAATTGGCGAAAGTTAGTTTTTGGCGATTTCCGGTCGGCAGTGGAAAATAGGCTATCGGAGTCGGAATGGAATTCCGAAAGTTGTAACAGGTTCGTAATGTCATTTTGGATATGTATGCAAAATTTCAGGTCAATCGGATGTGTTTTGGATAGTTTCGGCTTCGTTGGTGGAATTTAGAAATTTTAAAGTTCATAGCCTTGAATTCGAGGTGATTTTTGTGTTGTTTTTGGTGTTTCGAGGGATCGACTAAGTTTGAATAATGTTATGGGATATGTTGGTAGGCTTGGTTGAGGTCCCAAGGGCCTCAGGTATATTTCGGATGCTCAAACGATCACCTTTGGACTTAGGAATAATGCTGGTTTTCTGGTGTTAACACAACAACAATTTGTTCATCGCAATCGCGAGGAAAGGTCCGCGATCGCGTAGTGTTGCATGAGTCCTGGAGGAAACTGTTCAGTGCAATTGCGGAGATACGGTGCGATCTTGTAGCACTGGAGGTTTGTTCATCGCGAACGCGCGGGGTTAGTCGTGATCGCGTAAGGTCAGCATGTCAAGTATGGGGGCCACACGTTTGTTCTTCGCGAACGCGATCAGAGGTCCGCGATCGCATAATCCTGGGAGGTAAAGCTTCGCAGAGAGTAATTTTGGATACTTGGAAATTTTTTCTTTGCGATCACAATGTGGGTCACGCGATCGCGATGAATTATAAGCCTGGGCAGTATAAATTAAAACCCTTCGCGACCTTTGCCCACTTTTCCACCACTTTTGAACGGGAATAGAGCTTTTGGGGTGATTTTGAAGAGGGAAAACAATTGTTCTTCATTGAGGTAAGGATTTTGGACCCCATAACTCGATTATATGTGATTAAGGACCATATTAACAGTGTTTAATTTATGAAAATCAGTGGAAAAGGTGAAATTAAGGCTTGTGATTATGAGACCTTGTAGGGATGATTTGAGGGGTCAAACGGACTCCGATTTCAGAGTTCATTATATGTACGGACTCGTGAGATGCTGAGGAACATTTTGGTATAGAGTTTGTCGAGTTCTGAGACGCGGGCCCGGGGGTCAGGTTTTGGCTAATTTCGGGTTTTGTGCATAAAGTTGGTATTTTTCGATTGGGTTTCATTCCCCTAGCATATTTTGATGTGAAAAATCTGAACTTGATAGATTTGGAACACTCGGAAGTTGATTCGAGGGGAAAACATGTTGCAGAGTAGCTTTTCGGGCTAGTTTGAGGTAAGTAGTGTCTTTAAATCCCGTCCTGAGTGTATGAAACCCCGGACTTTACATCCTTTCACGGATTTGGAGTGACGCACACACTGGATGACGAGTGTGGGGTGTGCACGAATTGGATATTTGGAAAGATGTTCCTTTTTGGGAAACTATTGAGTTGCGAAACTGCTTTTAAAGCATATGTTTTATAGTATTACTATGTTTTGATATATTTGGGCGGTAAGCCATGTTTGGGGCCTAGTGCCGATCTGTTTTAACCCCTTGGGGGCTATTTTACTGATATTCCTCACTTAGAAACTATGATTTTACACTCAATATTTCTTGTGAAATTGTTGAAACTCCAATTTGATGATATTACTTTTTCTTGAAATGAAACACTATTTTGGGTCGAGAACCCCGTTTAATTATGGCTCGATTGGCATGTTGAGAGTGTCTGACTGAGTGAGGCCGAGGGCCAATATTGTGAGGATGATATGATATGAGAGGCTGAGTGCCTGAGAGTGATTTATGCCATGATTTGGCTTGTTTATAGCGCTTGGGTTGTAGGAGTCCCTCTGGAGTCTGTACACACCCACAGTGAGCGCATGTACCTACTGAGTGCGAGTGCCGAGTGCCGAGTGCCGAGTGATGAGTGACTAGGAGGCATGAGTGACAATGAGGTTGCCCGAGGGGCTGATGCTGAGTGACTGTGAGGTGTTGAGTGACTATTACTGAGGGATGGTGCGGTGCTGAGAGATTGATTATGAGAGATGAATTGGCCCGAGGGGCGGTTTTATAATGATATTTTACTGAGTTTTGATTATGATTTGTTTCATCTTTCAAACTGATGTTTTGGGAGTTTTTACTGAGAAACGTTTGGAGAAATATACTTGTTCGAAGGATTTTTACGGAAATTGGTTTTCAAAATTATGTATTAAATGTATACTTTATGGAGACTCAGTGTTTTACTGTTTTGTGGATTGATGTTTTGTGCCACGTGTTTCTTGTTCTTCAGACTTGATTTATTTTCATTACTACTGAATTGACGTACTTATAATTACTCCCTGCACCTCTATGTGCAGATCCAGGTACTGGTTCTGAGCAGTAGTTATCTTTGACCGTTCGGCGTCCACTTTTGGGATTTCGAGGTAGCTGTCCAGCGTCCAAAGCTTCTCCATTCCCCTTCCAAAGCTTATTGATTTTTGAGAAATTATATTAAAATAAATGTGTAGTTATGTGATGGTTGGATAGCCTAGTTCCACGATAGGCGCCATCAGGACCTGTTAGGATTTGGGGTCGTGACAATGTGGTCCTAAGATCGCAGAAAAGACGCAGATTCGAGGGTTTGATGTTCATTTCACACAATTAGATTTTTAGCTCGGAGGAAGGAGATTTTTCGAGACTTTTTTTGAGGAAATTTTTGGGTAACAATTCCTAATCCTATTTTGATGAATTTTCATTAATCTATTGTTTTTTTATTCATTTAATCAAGGAATTTGAGTGAGAAAGTTGGAAAATGGGCAAAAAGTTCCCAATCGAATTTCTGAGTTTCGAGTAGGATTTAGGCATCAGATTTGGGTAATTTTGGTACGAGTGAGCTCGTGAGTGAATGGGTGTTCATAATGTAAAGACCTGTAAAATTTCTTAACTAAATAAGATGCCCGGGTAGGTCCCCATGTTGTTATAACTGTAGAAATTCTAAAAAACGGAACTTATTGAAGTAAAAAGTACCCCAGGACTTAAAAGATAAAATTTTCCAGAATTGTGCGGATCTGCGATCCACTATGCGATCGCAGATCAGGTATGCGGACTGCATAGTGGTCGCATACCTGGACAATTGCTGTCCATTTTGAGGACAGGTATGCGGCCCAAAATGCGATCGCATTTTGGCAATGCGGGCCACATAGTTGTCGCATTCTTGCACCTACATTTTTGCGGAGGAGGTTATGCGACGCACTATGCGATCGCATAGCAGGTATGCAGACTGCATAGTGGTCGCATACCTGGGTAGTCTATTTCCCATTTTGGCCCAGCTGAGGGCCATTTATGCGACAGGAATGCGGACCGCATAGCAGGAATGCGATCACATTCCTGACCGCATTTCCTGCTTCCGGGCTTCTAATTTCTAATTTTCATACCCGACCCCCAGCATAATAAAACCCCTACCCATTTCATTTTTAACGTCTATCTGACTAAAATAGAGATAAAGGAGAGCTGGTTTAGAGAGATAGATCCATCTTCTTCATCAAATCAGTCCACCACGAATGCTCAAGCTTGGAAATTTTCGAGTAGTCATCATCTTCTTCACCATAAGAGGTAAGTCTTCACCCCATTTCCCAAAATTCTTAGATTTTAGTTAGAATAGAACACACATAGGTTGGTTCTTGAAGAGGAAGGTTAAAACCTTGCATGCATGTGAATAATCTACGATAATCTAGCAAAGGGAAGTAGTCTAGGGCAATCTTTCACTAAAAAAGGGTTAGTTAATCTAAGGTATCACATAGTGTTTGATAAAATGCCCAAATGAGTTCATGATTTCTAATTCTAACTCTAAACATGTCATCTTGTAAATTAAATTGAAGACGTTAGAAGGTCCGGTGGTTTGAGAATAGATATTAAAGGGAAATTCCGACTCGAGGTATGTATGGATAACTTTAATCTTTGTGGAGTTGCCTTGTTGGTGTCCGAGCATTCGGTATGAGTTCCTTGTTCGATTTTATTTGAATCGATTGTCCTATTGTGATGAGGTAAAGAATCATGTTCTCTGAATGCTTTAGGTTGATTACCATGTCACCATACTACTTGAGATTGTGAAATATGATTCTTTGTGCTTACCCTGTCATGTGCAAGACTCGTTATATGCTTGAACTTATCGGTATGAAAGAAAGTGCGATTAAATGAATGAAAATGGTAATGAACTCAATTGTTGAATGTATCCAAGTGCTAAGGGTTGTGTAGTAAATGATGGGAAAGAAAAGTGAATTGATTTAATTGATCTAAATGGTTATGGCGTACCATACATGACTCACTGCTTGGTAAAGGTTATTGTGCCCTTGTTTTCACATGGTTGTGTGGTTGTTATAAATTTATACTCTTGATGGTATAAATCCTTGTGATTAAATTGTTGATTGTTGTTTCTATCTAAATGATGTCCGGTGGGATCGGGTTGCGCGCCGCAACAGGTGAAATATGGATGATATGTTGAGAAGTAATAAGGGTGGAATGTGATTGTACATGGGATCGGGTTGCATGCCGGAAAAAAATAAATAAGGGTGGAATGATGAGAAGAAATAAGGGTGGAATATGATTGTAAGGTGGGATCGGGTTGCGCGCCGTAACAGGAGAACAATTGAAATAAGAAACTGTGAAAACCTCATTTGTAATTCTCTGTATCTCTGTGCAATAATTGTTTGGTTTCTTTGGCTGCCTTCTATGTGTGCACTGTTTTGATTTTACTTAGAGTAAAGTTTGTTCATACATACTAGTACTATTCAATGGTACTAACGTCCCTTTTGCCGGGGGCGCTACATCTTTTATATGGATGTATGTGGTTCCATAGCGTGTAGCTCCGACCGCTGATAGTGGTGCCTCCTCTTCATCCCTTCGGCAGTTCTGGTAAGCCCCACTTCCTCTCGGGGCCGTGTGTAGTCTATATCATCTCCTTTTGTATATGTTGTGTCTCTAAAGGTATGCCGCGACCTTGTTGCCGGCCAGTCTATGTAAAACTCATACTATTCTTAGAGGCTCCGTAGACACTATGTGGGCTGTACATGTATTTTGGGTAGTGGTTGTATTTATTAGAATCGTGGTTCCGCATCGGAAATGTTGTATTTAGCACATGTGTTTTGGGATTATCGAATGTTGAATCTTTAAAGAAGGAAAATGCACATATGATGAAAATACATATCTTGACTCTATTTTACTATTTCATTTATAAAACGTATATTGTTACTACGGGATAGCGCGTTGGGTAAGAAAGGCAATCCAAGTCCGCTAACCAGAATCATCCAGTTAGGCGCCGGTCTCGTCCCTCAGATTTTGGGACGTGACAAACTTGGTATCAGAGCCTCAGGTTTTAAAAGTGTCCTAGGATGTCTCGGAGCCGTGTCTAGTAGAGTCTTTCTTATCAGTATGTTGTCGACCACATCTATAATAAGGGGGCTGAATGGACATTTAGGAAAGTACCCTTTTATTTCTATTCTATATCGTGTGATGTGGTGAAAGGTGAGGTTGTCTATCTCTAACTCATGCGTTGTTCCAATTTTCAGTAAATGGCACCCAAGAAGAGAGCTCGACTCGTCCTAGAGGCCAAAGCCCGGAGTGGTTATAAATTCTCCAGCTGATGGTGCGGGTGAGAATGATTCCCCGGCCATAAATCAGCCTATATCCTCCACTCCAGGACATACTATTCCTATTCCTGCTCCAGCGGAGGGTGCTGAAATCCCTCCCGCTGATGTTCCTGACAGACCTCTAGCTCCAGCTTCCGGTCCTGGCATTTCTGATGGAGACCTCAGGGGAGCTATCCAGATGTTGACTCAGCTAGTGGCCTCCCAGGCCCAAAGATTAAATGTCGCCCCTGCGTCCTCTAGCGAGCAAGGGGACTCTTCAGGTTCCAGAGTCAACCAGTTTCTACGGTTAGCCCCTCCAGAATTAACAAGCACCAACTCAGAGGTCGATCCTTGAGAGTTTATAGATGAGATGTACAAGACCCTCCGGGTTATGAAGGCTACAAAGACAGAGGGGGTTGAGCTCGCTTCATATCGTCTGAAGGGAGTGGCATATTCGTGGTTCGAGATGTGGGAGAGTTCCCATGGAGAGGGGAGCCCTCCGGCGAGGTGGGATGAGTTTGTAGATGCCTTTATGGATCATTTCTTGCCTGCCAAGATTATGGCAGTCCGTGCTACGGAGTTTGAGGTCCTCAAGCAGGGAAACAAGAGTGTGTGGGAGTATCATATGGAGTTGGTGCTCTTGTCCAAATATGTTGTTCATATAGTGTCTACAATGGAGGCTAGAGTTTGTCGGTTCGTGCAGGGCCTTGGTCCCTTGGATATAAATGAAGTTGCTACAGCTGCGTTGCACTCAGATATGAACTATGGGAAGATTGTGGGATTCTCCCAGGCTACGGAGGCTCAGAAATTAAAGATAAGAATGGAGAGAGAGAGAGTAGTACTAGAGCCCGGTCAGCGGTCAACCCTAGGAGTTCCGTTGGAGGTGGGAGGTTAGCCCTTGGGAGAGGGTCATTAGGGCCATCTCAGTCCTATGCTCAATCCTCAGCCAGTGCACCACCATCAGGGTACAGTTATCAGCAGGGAGGTCACTTTGGACCAGGTTCAGATAGCAAGAGGTTCCATCAGTCAGGTCGTTCAGGTTGGAGGTTCCAGCAGCAGCGGAGGGCCCCATGCCCTAAGTGTGGGAGGTTTCATTCTGATCCCTGTTTCTTGGACATACCAGTATGCTATAGATGCGGAGTGAGAGGCCATGTTCAGCGAGACTGCCGTGCACCCAGTCAGGGCATGGGTAGGGGCATTGCTCAGCCATCCAATTCTTCAGCCGCTACATCTTCAGCATACCCTCCAGCCCACAACCCTCCAACTCCAGCAGGGGCGCGGTGCAGCTAGGGGTGGAGCACGGGGTCAAGGGGGACCCAGTCGGTTTTATGCTTTGAGTGGTCGCCAGAGTGCAGAGGCTTTTCTAGATGTTGTCATAGGTATTCTGACTGTTCAATCACATGATGTTTATGATCTTATTGATCCCGGGTCCTCTTTGTCATATGTTACTCCATTTATCGCTTTAAGTTTTGGGATAGAATCAGAACAGCTTCACGAGCCGTTCTCTGTGTCGACTTCGGTGGGTCACTCTATTACGGTCGTGCGAGTCTATAGGAATTGTGTTGTCATGGTGCGTGGTCGGGATACCACGACCGATCTTATTGAGTTAGAAATGGTAGATTTTGATGTAATTATGGGGATGGATTGGCTCTATTCGTTCTTTGCTAAACTCGATTTACGAACCACAATTATGAGGCTTGAGTTTCCTAATGAACCAGTTATCGAGTGGGAGGGGAAAATACGTTCCAAAAGGTAGGTTTATTTCCTACCTTAAGGCCTTAAAGATGATCAGGAAAGGGTGCATCTACCATTTGGTCCGGGTTGCGGACACCACTTTAGAGGTACTTGCTCCCGAATCCATGCCCGTTGTGAATGAATGCAGGTGAGCTTCTTGGGATTCCACCAGATAGAGAGATCGATTTTGGGATTGATGCATTTCAAGGTATGCATCCAATATCTATTCCACCCTACAGAATGTCGCGACAGAATTGAGAGAGTTAAAGGAGCAATTGAAAGACCTATTAGAAAAGGGTTTCATTATACCAAGTGTGTCGCCTTGGGGCGCACCTGTTCTTTTTAGAAAGAAAGATGGATCGCTTCGGATGTGTATTGATTATCGGCATCTGAACAAGGTCATCATAAAAAAAAAATACCCATTGCCTCGGATAGATGATTTGTTCGACCAGTTACAAGGTGCTAGGTTCTTCTCAAAGATTGATTTACGGTCTGGGTATCACCAGTTGAAGATCAGGGAGCAGGATATTCCTAAGACCGCCTTTAGGACTCGTTATGGGCAGTTCGAATTCTTGATAATGTCTTTTAGGCTAACCAACTCCCCAACATCTTTTATGGATCTTATGAATCGGGTTTTCAAGCTGTTTCTTGACTCTTTCGTGATAGTCTTCATCAATGATATCCTTATTTATTGACGGAGTCAGGACGATCGTCGCTTCGGTTAAAGTATTGTGGCAGATTCAACAAGTCGAGGAAGCCACGTGGGAAGCGGAAAATGAAATGAAAGAGAAATATCCCCATTTTTTGAATAAGTCCAGTAATGGTCTTGAAAGTTTCCATCTCTAAGCAATTACACCTTTGTGTCAAATTTTGTGCAAGGACACCCCACTCCCCTAATTATCCTACTATTGGGATTTCTCAACTTTGTGCCTCATTCGTAGATGTTGTGAATAGTTGGATCATGTGCAAATCCTTGAAATAGCTGAATTATGTGCAACTCCTTGTAATAATTGAATTTTTTGTAAATTTGTGTTGTTAACCGAACTATGTGTAGCTTGTTGAAGTAATCGAATATATACAACTTTTTTAGATAACCGAATTATGTGTAAGTTGATGAAGTAACTGAAACTGTGTGGAATTGGTTAACAATGTGTTTCGGGGGCTCTCTGGCAGGTAGATAGGCCTAATTACAAACGAAACTCTGGCAAAATTTTCTGAAAAAATATCGGAGTTAGTGAGAATTGGGGTTTGGCAAGTCATGTTTTCATAGCTTAGTGATTCCCGATCCTCATTCGAGGATGAATGATTCTAAGTGGTGGAGGATGCAAAGACCCGTAAAATTTCTTAACTAAATAAGATGCCCGGGTAGGTCCTCATGTTGTTATAACTGTAGAAATTCTTAAAAACGAACCTTTTTGAAGTAAAAAGTACCCTGGGACTTAAAAGATAAACTTTTCCAGAATTGTGCGGATTTGCGGTCCACTATGCGATCGCATATCAGGTATGCGGACAACATAGTGGTCGTATACTTGGACACTTGCTTTCCATTTTGAGGACAGCTATGCGGCCCAAAATGCGATCGTATTTTGGCAATGCGGGCCGCATAGTTGTCGCATTCTTGCACCTCCATTTTTGCGGAGGAGGTTATGTGACGCACTATGAGATCGCATAACAGGTATACGGACCACATAGTGGTCGCATACCTGGGTAGTCTGTTTCCCATTTTGGCTCAGCTGGGCCATTTATGCGGATCGCATAGCAGGAATGCGATCACATTCCTGACCGTATTTCCTGCTTCGGCGCTTCTAATTTCTAATTTTCATACGACCCCCAGCCTAATAAAACCGCTTCTAATTTCTAATTTTCATTTTAACGTCTATCTAACTAAAATAGAGAGAAGGGAGAGTGAGTTTAGTGAGAGAAATCCATCTTCTTCATCAAATCAGTCCACCACCTCTACTCAGGCTTGGAAATTTTCGAGTAGTCATCATCTTCTTCACCATAAGAGGTAATTCTTCACCCCATTTCCCCAAATTCTCAGATTTTAGTTAGAATAGAACACACATAGGTTGGTTCTTTAAGAGGAATATTAAAACCTTACATGCATGTGAATAATCTACCATAATCTAGCAAAGGGAAGTACGCTAGGGCAATCTTTCACTAAAAAGGGGTTAGTTAATCTAAGGGATCACATAGTGTTTGATAAAATGCCCAAATGAGTTCATGATTTTTAATTCTAACTCTAAACATGTCATCTTGTAAATTAAATTGAAGACGTTAGAAGGTTCGGTGGTTTTAGAATAGATATTAAAGGGAAATTCCGACTCGAGGTATGTATGGATAACTTTAATCTCTGTGGAGTTGCCTTGTTGGTGTCCGAGCATTCGGTATGAATTCCTTGTTCGATTTTATTTGAATCGATTGTCCTATTGTGATGAGGTGAAGAATCATGTTCTCTAAATGCTTTAGGATGATTACCATGTCACCATACTACTTGAGATTGTGAAATATGATTCTTTGTGCTTACCCTGTCATGTGCAAGACTCGTTATATGCTTGAACTTATCGGTATGAAAGAAAGTGCGATTAAATGAATGCAAATGGTAATGAACTCAATTGTTGAATGTATCCAAGTGCTAAGGGTTGTGTAGTAAATGATGGGAAAGAAAAGTGAATTGATTTAATTGATCTAAATGGTTATGGCGTACCATACATGACTCACTGCTTGGTAAAGGTTATTGTGCCCTTGTTTTCACATGGTTGTGTGGTTGTTATAAATTTATACTCTTGATGGTATAAATCCTTGTGATTAAATTGTTGATTGTTGTTTCTATCTAAATGATGTCCGGTGGGATCGGGTTGCGCGCCGCAACAGGTGAAATATGGATGATATGTTAAGAAGTAATAAGGGTGGAATGTGATTGTATGATGGGATCGGGTTGCATGCCGGAAAAAAATAAATAAGGGTGGAATGATGAGAAGAAATAAGGGTGGAATATGATTGTAAGGTGGGATCGGGTTGCGCGCCGTAACAGGAGAACAATTGAAATAAGAAACTGTGAAAACCTCATTTGTGATTCTCTGTATCTCTGTGTAATAATTGTTTGGTTTCTTTGGCTGCCTTCTATGTGTGCACTGTTTTGATTTTACTTAGAGTAAAGTTTTTTCATACATACTAGTACTATTCAATGGTACTAACGTCCATTTTGCCGGGTGCGCTACATCTTTTATATGGATGTATGTGGTTCCATAGCATGTAGCTCCGACCGCTGATAGTGGTGCCTCCTCTTCATCCCTTCGGCAGTTCTGGTGAGCCCCACTTCCTCTCGGGGCCGTGTGTAGTCTATATAATCTCCTTTTGTATATGTTGTGTCTCTAAAGGTATGCCGCGACCTTGTTGCCAGCCAGTCTATGTAAAACTCATACTATTCTTAGAGGCTCCGTAGACACTATGTGGGCTGTACATGTATTTTGGGTAGTGTTTGTATTTATTAGAATCGTGTTTCCGCATGGGAAATGTTGTATTTAGCACATGTGTTTTGGGATTATCGAATGTTGAATCTTTAAAGAAGGAAAATGCACATATGATGAAAATACATATCTTGACTCTATTTTACTATTTCATTTATAAAACGTATATTGTAACTACGGGATAGCGCGTTGGGTAAGAAAGGCAATCCAAGTCCGCTCGACCAGAATCATCCATTTAGGCGCCGGTCTCGTCCCTCGGATTTTGGGGCGTGACTCATAATTTGTGACTTTTACTCGATTCAGAGATGTGGACCTAGGAAGGCTTTTTGGGAGTTTTTATATTTTCTTGCCTTAGCTTTGATTTCATTAGCTAGATTAGTTTCTTGTAGCTCTATTCACGTTATGTAATTGATTTGATTAGATTAGGGCCACTCGTAGTTGGATACTTGTGGCAAGAGCGTGATTTAAGATTGAATTGAGCTTGGTTCGAGGTAAGTGGCTTGCCTAACCTTGTGTGGGGGAACTCCCCTTAGGATTTGGTAGTGTTTGATATATGAGCGTCGTGTATGTGAGGTGACGAGTACGTATACGGCTGTTTTTTGTATAACTATGTTTTTCACTATATCATAACCTGTTTTTCCCTGTTTGAAGTACACTACCTTATGTAACTACCTTGTTAAGATTAGAAAACCATGCCTACGTGTTTTAACTGCCTATTTGAACTCGGTGCAACATGTTTAGTATAATTTCCTGGTTTCTTTGATGTGAACTTAGTATAAGCTGTAGTTTTCCTTGCTATAACTGTTTTTTATATTGGTTGAGCTGAAATTTACTTTGGGACTACGGAACGATATTCCGGGAGATCCCCCAGCACTGCATATTTACTTTGGGACTACAGAACAGTATTCCGGGAGATCTCACTGCACATTTACGTTTGGGACTACAAGAGGGTATCCCAAGATGTAACGACCCGACCATTCGCTTTGCGTTATTGGACCCCGTTAACCTAAATGAAACTTCCCGTATCGGCTTATCGTGATTTATTACTTGCAGGGGCGAGTGGTTCGGGATTCGGAAGTGTTTAGAGTGGTATAGGAACATTTAGTTCCTTAAGGCCTTTTTGGCCAAGTTTGACTTCGGTCAATATTTTGAGTAAACGACCTCGGAATCGAGTTTCGACCGTTCCGGTAGCTTCATATGATGATTTCGGACTGTGGCTTATGTTCGGAATGGGTTTGGATGACCCGGGAGCATTTCGACGCTCAATATCGAAATAAGAGTTTCCTTAAGTTTGAAATTTGGTTTGGAACATGTTTTTTTATTATCGAGGTCCGAAGGGGATTACGAGACCGGTAATAGTTCTGTTATGTCATTTTTGACTTGCTCGCAAAATTTGGAATCATTCCGAGTAGTATTGGTCGGTTCGGCGCATTGATACCGAATTTCAAGAACTTGATGTTCTTAAGTTTGATCTTTAGGGGTTTTGAGGGTGATTTTGAGTTTTAGCGTTGTTTTGAGTGTTCCGAAGGCTCGAGCGAGACCGTATTATAATTTCAGACTGGTTGGTATATTTGGATGGGGGCTCGGGTAGGCCTAGGTGCCTCTCGGGCACCATACGAGGCTAAAAACCAGCTGAAGCAATTGTTGGTGCACCTGTTCTGGTGTGACCGCAGGTGCGGTTGCCTAGTCGCAGGTGCGGGACCGCTCCTGCGGTCCCAGCATCGCAGGTGTAGGCCTTTTCCCGCAGGTGCGAAGCCGCTGGTGAAGACTCCTGACTGCAGGTGCGAGCCTAGACCCTCTTGTCGACTTTCGCAGGTGCGAGCCTCTACGCGCAGGTGCGAGACCGCAGGTGCGGTCCTTGAGCAGCAGGTGCGGTCTTTGAGCCGCAGGTGCGGAACCACTATCGGCAGTGTGTTCTTTTAAAACACGAAAAAGGTCCATTTTTCCTCATTTCTTCCACCATTAGAGACCTTGAGAGCTTGGGAAAACTGCCCCATGACCTAGCTACTGAAGAGGTAAGTAAATTCTACCCTAGTGTTAGTTTAATACTTGAATTACTAGTTAAATTAACTACCTAATTAGTGGAAATCAAGGAATTGGGTAGTAACCTAGGGCTTTCGAGAATTTAGGGAATTACCCGTGAATTTGCTATGGAATCACACAAAAGTCATATAATAACGATCCTTAGGTTATGGGTGAGTGTTTCCTTCGAGAATTTTCGAAATCCGAGCATGCGGGCCCGGGGGTGAATTTTTGGATTTCTTCAAGAATGATGAATTTAGTAAGTAAGTAGGAGAATCCCATGCTTTGAGTATAATTTGATGTATTTACATAACCTTTGATGAGTTTCGAGTCCTTGGGTGACGAGTTCGGGATTTCGGGCGCGTTCTTGACCGGGAAGTAGGTTCGACACTAGGTGAGTCTCCTTTCTAACCTTGTAAGAGGGAATTGACACCATAGGTGATCTAATGATATGTGTTGATGTTGTGGGGGCTACGTGTGTACCAAGTGACGAGAGTCCGTACATAGCGGCTATTATTATTATGTCCGGGTAGTGAGACCCACATCATGCCTTGTGATTCTTTCTCGTAATGAATTATATGTTATAAATTCATGTTAAATGTAATATTGTTTTCCTGAGAGTTATGGAAATTGATAATTTGAAGGAACTGTTTATGGAAAGTAATCTTTAAAGGAATATTGTGTGTGCATGTGACCACTTCACAATTTACATTCCGCGAGCGGAGTGTGATTCCCCCACTCTCATGGGAGCGGAACGTATGCCACGACGAGATAGAAAGATATTTGGTTCGGGCCGTTTGGCCCTCGGCAATGCACAAATATGATCATTTTACTTTATGGCTCAGGCCGGTTGTCCTTATCTCGTATGCGCATGATAAGTTGTAAATGATTTCATGGATATTGATTTGACAGATATTTGGGGGGAAAATGAAGTAGCAGTTAATATATATTTCTAGTATTTATTTAAATTCCAGCGCCTTTAATATTTTCTGCTTTACTGCCTTCATATGCCTACTGTTTTCATCATATTCTGTTAAATTATATTGTTGGACCTTAATGAGTGTCAAGTCAACCTCTCGTCACTACTTCTTCGATATTAGACAGGATATTCACTGGGTACATATTTGTTTATGTACTCATGCTACGCTTCTGTACTTAATTGTACAGGTTCTGAGGTTGGTGCTTTTGGTTATCAGACCGGAGCTAGATTCTGATTATAGCTGCACCTGACTTCACGGTGAGCTGCTTCTCCTGACGATCCTCGCAGCACCATGGAGTTTTCTTTTGTTATTTCTCGTCTATTTCTTTTAAACAGTGAGACTGTATAGTATATCTTTTGACACTAGTTCCTGGCACACACGTGATAGTTATTATGGATTACGGGACTGTATATATATTGGCTCACGCCTCCTTATGACTGCTTTTGGTTAAAACTGGTTAGATATCCTTCTTGATTTATGTTTCGGACTTTAAAACTTGATACATGTCGAAATGTTTAATCAAATAAGAAAGAACCCTTAGTAAATTAAGTGTTGGCTTGCCTGACTCCGTTGTTGGGCATCATCTCGACCTGAGTTGGGATTCGGGTCGTGACACGAGAGATCCCCTGTTGTTATTACTGTGTTCTAAGTTGTTGACTTCAATTGAATTCTATTGTTGTTAGATTTCCATTCTTATTTTACTGTAATATTTATTTCTGTCTTATGTCATTATATTTATACCAGTAGGGCCTGACCTGATCTCGTCACTACTCGACCAAGGTTAGTCTTGACACTTACTGGGTACCATTGTGGTGTACACACCCCCTTCCTGCACATGTTTTCATGTGCAATTCTAGGTACCTCTCGTCCGCTTTAGTATTAGTGCATCCACAACAGCCACCGGAGAACTCAAGGTATATCTGCATGCGTCCGCAGATCCTCGGAGTCCCCCTCTATCTTTTACTCTATTTCCCTCCTTTCTTTCATAGACTCTATGTATAGCAGACAATTAGATAGTTTTTGTATACTTGTGATTCGTGATTCCGGGTTTTGGGAAGTAATGTGTATTATCGCGTATTGGTCTCACTTGTATATGCCGAGCGACATTTTACCATTTTATAGTTATTATCGAAGCTTAGTTGTTCCTTTATCTTCGTTATTTCAGTTATTTAAATGTTAATAGGCTTACCTAGTTGTAGTGACTAGGTGCCATCACGACGTCTTTTAGATGGGGAAATGGGTCGTGACAGATTTATAATCTAGACAAATGGTCAGCTACTTGGTTCTCTGTCCCTTTTTTGTCCTTGACAATGAAATTGTTCTATCAATCAGAAGGAGAAACGTAAGCTACAAACGGACTCCGAGATCCAACGGGAAACAACAAAAAGGAGGTAAGAACACGAACCACAAACCCGGCTTCAACGAACTTCGAATCGGCAACGAAAAATGACACACTTCCAAACCTCGAGTAAACATCACGAATTTGAATCCAAAATCGAAAAAAAAAATGAAGAAACATAAAACTTTTTTTTTGATATAGAAGTAGATTTGAGAACGAAAGAAAACTAAAATTCTTTTTTTTATTTCTGGAATCTCGGATGAAACTAACAAATCAAGAAGAACCCTAATTTTTCTCCTCCTTTCTTCACTGATTTTTCTCCCCCTATTCTGAAAAATAACCCCCAATATATAGGGAGTCTCGAAACTTCTTCCTTTTTTCCCCAAGAAAACTTCAAAAACCATCAAAAATCAAAAAATCCCTTGAATAAATTCGAAAAATCCCCACTGCAAATCGACAAAAATCTCTTTATTGGTGAGATAAGAGAAATGGAGGAAGTAGATCGAGTGTATCTCGATTCTACGCACCCCATTCTTCCTATTTCACCTAAGAGATAAATCCGAAAAAGAAATATAAGAAGAAAATGCGTCTTTCATGATTAGGGACATGTGGAGGAAGGAGGAGAGGTGGAGGGGGGACCGCGGGGGGGGGGACCAGGTAATGATTGAGGAATTTTTCGGCGCACACAAGGTGGCCGGCGATGGCAGAGATGGGGTGTGAAGGGAGGGAAAGATACGGCTGGGTGGGGATTTAGGTTTAGGGTTATAAATTAAGCTTTTATACCATGGGTAGAAAGTATAGGGGCCATTGGATGGGGATGAATGAGTGGCTGGGATTTAATTAAGAAACCTGATAGGTTAAATTATCTTGGGCCAGGTAGGGGAAATTCGAATGGGCTGCCCCAATTTGGGCTCATAATATCTGAAATTGGGCTCCAAATTTGGGATTCAACTCTTTTAAATCCAATAATTAAGAACTTAAACCTTTTTCATAAAATAAATTCTAATTAATTAAAGTAAACTATAATATAAAACTATATTTTTGTATATATTGGTATAACTTATTGTATTTTGAAGATCAAAGTAAAGAAAAATAAGTGAAAATCATAGTAAAAGAAATATATTGTTATAAAATACTAATGGCCTTAAGTTTAAAAATAAGAGAATATATAATGAGCTATTTGGTATTTTTTTTCAAATTATGTTAAGGTAAAATTAGAAGATAAAAAACAAATCTTAGAATAACGTTACTACAAAAGACTAATGATATTAAATTATATTAGAACATAAAATATATGTATGACATGAGAATATTATAAAGGTGAAAATATTTTTGTGTTTTCAAATTTCTGTTTTGAAATTAAAACAGAAATAGACTCAAATTGTATAATGAAATCGAGAAATATTTTAAAATATTAAAATACTAACTAATTTAAAATAATAAAATTGTGCGGGTAAAAAATTACGCGTCTACACTTGCCCCTCTTTGACTGGAAACATGAAGAGTTTTCAGACAAAGAACGACGAGACAAGTTATTTTTGACCAGAAACTTATTTAGAGAGACCTAAAACTAATAGAAAGGAGAATGTGATCAAGCTCCGGTATCTGAGCTGCCTACATATCCTTGGCTATAAAGGAATCAGGCCACGTGTAGTTCAAACGTAGGTAGAATGACGGGAGAGGATACCGAGGTGGAGTGTCAAGTGAAGTGCCGTCGAAGTTCCGGTCCACGGTTCCTGTCCTTACATGAAATAAAACCAAATGAAACATAAAAAACATAAAAATTACAAGAAAAACTACAAAATCATATCTACTTTTTTGCCTTGAGTCTTCTACAGTCTTGTTGTGCATCTCGAACTATTGGCTCGCATTCTCGAGGCGAGCTTCTGCTACTTCTAACCTGAATTGAAATTTGAAATGACTTCCCTCGTTATCCAGGTGGGCGCCTGATGGCGAAATTTGAAATGAACTCCCTCGTTCTCCAGGTGGGCGCCTGATGACTTAACTTGTAATGAATTTCCTCGTTCTCCAGGTGGGCGCCTGATGACTTAACTTGAAATGTATTCCCTCGTGTTCCAAGTGGGCGCCTGATGACTTAACTTGAAATGAATTCCCTCGTTTTCCAGGTGGGCGCCTGATGAATTAACTTGAAATGTATTCCCTCGTTCTCCAGGTGGGTGCCTGATGACTTAACTTGAAATAGATTCCCTCGTTCTCCAGGTGGGAGGCTGATGACTTAACTTGAAATGGATTCCCTCGTTCTCCAGGTGGGCGCCTGATGACTTAACTTGAAATGAATTCCCTTGTTCTCCAGGTGGGCGCCTGATGACTTAACTTGAAATATATTCCCTAGTTCTCCAGGTGTGGGCGCTTGATGACTTAAATTTAAATGAATTGCCTTGTTATCCAGGTGGGCGCCGGATGACTTAACTTGAAATGTATTCCCTCATTCTCCAGGTGGGCGCCTGTAATCACAACAAAACAGACAAAACAAAGAAAAGTTTTCTGCCCCAGTGTGTACCAGGAATATTTGTGAGTGTTAGTTGAATCCCATTTTTTTAGGAGGGTCCTAAAAACTTAAATCAAATCCCATTATCCAGGAGGGTCCTAAGAACTTAAAACCTAAATCCCATTATCCAGGAGGGTCCTGAGAATTTAAAACCTAAATCACATTATCTAGGAGGGTCCTGTGAACTTACAAACTAAATCCCTGAAAATTTGAAATCAAATCCCATTGTCCAGGAGAGTCCTGAAAACTTAAATCAAATCCCATTATCCAGGAGGGTCCTGATAACTTAAAACCTAAATCCCATTATCCAGGAGGGTCCTGAGAATTTAAAACCTAAATCCTATTATCTAGGAGGGTCCTGTGAACTTACAAACTAAATCCATCAAAATTTAAAATCAAATCCCATTGTCCAGGAGGGTCCTGAAAACTTAAAATGTACTTACGTGAGCCATGATCTCTTTTCTGGATGATCTCTGCAGGAAGAACAAAATGTCTTGCCCCTGAACCATGCTTCCTCATGGAGGGTCCTTGCAAATCAGACAAACTTTCTTGCCCCTGTTTCAGACAAATAAAATCTTGTTAGTTTGAAAACGTGGTGGTTAGTTTGTGGCATCATTGCCGAGTATCTGCTTCTGCCATTGCCATGCTTCATCCTGATTAGCTGCCTCGGGATAGCAAGGGACTGTTTGACCTTTTGATCAAAATTGGACCCCAAAACCTCTGAATGACATGAATCTCTTACATTCACTTGTTGCATTGTGTTTTCATACTGAACGTTGCTGAATCTTTGTATTTTCTCCAAATTCAAGAATCTCCTTATCACCTGAACTTCGATTATCACCATACTGCTTATTCTGAATCATGTCACTTGTGATGTGCTTGGCCGAACTCCGCTTTGTGCAATTTAAAAGCTGGCAGTAGGCTTTGGAATCCTTTCCTGCTTGTTCTACAAGGGTTGACTCGAAAGAGACTCATAAAGATAGACTTAAAGAGCACGATGAAGTGTTTTTGAAAAAAAGAACAAAGGAAAAGTTTGAACAAAGATGACTATGTGAGGAAGAATGGGAATAAGACTTATCTGGGTGAAGCGGTTGGCTCCAATGATCATGACATGAATTTTGGATTGATCAGCCTAATCCATTCAACCAATCACACTCTCAGTTCCTGTCATGTATTCATGCTTCAAAACCAAGCTTCCGAGGATCCAATTTCTCTATAAAGTCATGAACCTCATTCGGCTTGTAGCGTCCCGAAGGCTTTTAACCAACAAACCTCTCTCATTTGCTTATCCCTCAACTCACTGTCGTCTTACGGTTCCCGTAAGGATTTTCACCAATAAGACTCTCTCATTTTTTATGTCTCTCAGCTCGCCATCGCCTGATGGTGCCCGTGAGGGTTTTCACCAAAAGGACTCTCTCATTTTAATTTTCTTTCAGCTTTCCATGAACATAGTGTTACCCATGATGCAAATCATACCTCTAAGCCACTTGACTTGGCATCCTCAAAGATTGATCGGAAGGCCTTTCTTTGGACCGTAATGTAGGCTTTTGGACGGGGTTAGAAAGGAAAGGGTATGAAGGCTCAAATAACTTAAGACGAAAGGGTTCAAAATTACAACTTTTGGAATCAGATCTTTTGCAAAACCAAAACTTCTGCCCCAGCTTCTTTGGGTATGGGAATTTTGGATTTTTAATTTGAGGGGACCGAACCGTGTAAGGCTGCCTACGTATTCTTAGAAGGAATCAGGTCGAACGTAGTTTCAACAAAGTTGTTTGTTTTTGCTACCCTTTTTTTTTTTTTTTCTTCTTCTTCTTCTTCTTCTTATTTTCTCTTTTTTTTCTCTATTCTTTCTCTTCTCTTATATATATATATATATATA